>JANSTV010128261.1:0-17785 GCA_027564135.1 Lestremia cinerea
CAACAGCATGCAGAATGTCTCGTCTCATTATCATTCATGACATACAGCTCGCTCGATAAATTCGCTTTTCATCTTAAACGCGAAGGCTCTTTCCTAAAACAACGAACGAGCAAAAGAGCAAACGAAAGACGAAGAGAAACGAACGGCCAAGGAGGCTTCGGTGAGACGCCGTTGAATAATTGAAAATATGATCCAATTGCGATGTCAAGAGGGACACACCAATCGGTATCGTCTTAACTATACGGTTTTAACCCAATTCCATGCAAATTTCATTACGCAATAAATCGCATCGATCGGGATTTGCTGCATTCTTTCGATAAGCTTTGCGACTGGCATGTTTGAATGCCGACGAATCGAATCCATCGATGCAGACACCATAACACCAATCCCGCTATTGAACTGGCAAGCGATTTCAGTGATAAATCTTCGATAGACGTCGTCGACTTTTCTTTCGCTTCTTTTTTTTTCGGTGGCAGTTCACACATTCGATGTCACACTGATACATTTTCATTACGATTCACAGTTGGCGGTGTTGAACATCGAAATGCTCTCTCGACCTCTTTCCCGCCCAACCTCATACTCCACTCTACCCCTCTAAAAACGAGTCTGTTTATTTTTTTTTTTTTTTTGGAATTTCACAATTTTCATTCCGTCGCCGCCACCGTAGTTGTTGTTGTCATCCGGTAAGGGAAGGGGGCAAAGGAAAGAATTAATTGAGCCGGAAACGAACAGCCGACCCGAACGACGAACAATGAGTTCACGACAGACGAGCATTGTTCGGAGTGTTATCGTGAATCTTAGATAAATCATATCGCACAAGTTATCGATTGGTGAGCTTGGTGATTTTGAGAATTCCGGGGAGAACCTCAACGAGTCAAAAAAAAACTAAAAAAAAATCCACTCTAATGAACAATGAAGAGCAGAATGGTACCCTTTGGACGGATTGCAATTAACAACGCATGCAGCTCAACCCAAGAAAGTTGGAAATTTGATTAAAAGACCCATCCATATGTTTCGTGTGGCTAATCTGTCACGGCGCTGGAGGAATTTCGACATTTCATTCGGTTGCTGTGGAATTCGATTCGTTTCGCTCGGTTTTTCGCTATTCTCCGGGGGATGTCCCAATCCCAATTCGAAAATGATAATCGAAAAATCCAACATTCATTCGATTGAATGTTTATTTATTTACTGAATCGTCAATGTTGATGTCGTTGCCATTGGTGTTGTTGTTTGTTGATGTTGTTGTTGTTGTAGTATGTGTGTCGTTTCTGATTATGTTTACATAAATTCTTGGACAACGAACGGCCGAAAAATCAAACATACACAAAAATTACCTTTGAATAAGCTGGGGAGATGCTCCACTCGGACGTATTTTCGGTTTAGAAATTCATCTCCGATTGGAAAGATTCACGGAAAATGTAACTGAGATTTCCGTCGCGCAACACTAAATTTTAATTAAAAATTTCCATTGGAAATGCGTATGATGGACGCGAAACCATATGGAAATTATGTAAATTGTATGCGAAACTGGTTGGTTGGTTCCGTCCGTCGATTAACACTTGTCGTTTTGGATCTTCGTCAAAGCAATGTGATTTGCGAGCGCTGGTGAATGTGTATGAGCGACTGTCAGAGACAATTCGTGATGAATTTCCTTCTGTGCCAGTGGCAGAGCTGCGATGGAAACTGTTTCGATGGGAAATCGTCAAACAACTGATTTCGCTGAAGCAACACGTATGCGAGGAACACTGCGATGGATAAAAAGAACATGCAAACATGACATTGGCCAATGGTGGTGGCGACTATTGTGTGTGCGCGCCATCCATACCCCAAACGTGGAATAGCGACGGCGGGGGAAGCGGCTGTTTGATGTTATTTACATTTTCGCTCGTATGCGGGCCACAATTCTAACTTGATTGTTCGTCTTTTTCGGCTTCACTTTTATTCACGTATTTCATGCGCAGATGTTGCTTTGCCACCGCCATGATACGCATGCGGTTGTTGCGTTCAATATTCAACAACTTTTGCATAAAATTCAACAAGTCTAGTTTCGATTCGGTTCGATGCTTAAAGCTCTCGGTTTGTGTGGAGCAACAGGGAAAGTTTGCTGTGAGAAACTTTGGCGACAGAGGGCTGATACCGCATTTCGATGGAATGAACGAGAAAGCTCGTCGATTATGGGGGAGAGGGAATGCGTGGAAGGAAGCGAGAGGCGTGATGAAATCCTCGTTATTTGATCTGCGTGTTTGCTCACATAATGTTTTATCAAACAACTGTGATTAACAGGTGAGATGGGTTGATATCAGATGCGGCGGCGTCGGAATGCAGACGGCAATTCATGGATGAGTGTTTAAATTGAAATTGGTGTTTATTCGAGTGTTAATGACCTTGGTTGAGCGTGATAATTGGAACGTTCGTCTTCGCTGACCCGGATGATAACACGCGAACGCGTTGTGGGTGTCAACGACGCGGATCGAGTTTGAGTTTGCTGGATGGTCTGGTGAAGCGATAACCGAAAATTATGAATGAACGCCAATTCTCATGAAGTCGCTTGCCACCAGATCGCGCTCGTTCAATGCAATCCAAACCAAAATACGAAGGTCACGGTGAAGTGATTATGCTCGGGCTATGCGTCGTTTTGAATACGTCCCCCCAAAGGTTGCACTATCGACTTTTCGTTAATCATTTTCGAATTTTCATCATCCTTTACTCACAGCAGTAATCGCTTTGAAGGCATCTTGTCTGCGTTTTTGATTAATTTCCTTGTTTGGATTGACCTCCGTCTAATTGGTTGACTTTGAATTTGCGCGTTTTAGAATTTAATCCATTCAAAGAAATTGCGTGCCATTTCGATGAAAAGTGATCAGATGAGATGAGTTGAATATGGCAGGAAAAAACAATTTGAAGGCAAACAAGAAAAAAAAAAAAGAGAATTTTGAAAAACGCTTTTTTTCGAAAATGACTGGCATATTTTTTCTCTTTCGCAACCGCAAGACCGCAGTCTAGACCTGATACGACGATAAGGGGCTCTGTTCACATTATCTGCACTTTTTTCACCAAATTGAAGAGACAAAGAGATCATTGAGTATTCGATTCCACGGTGAACAATCGCTGTGGCATGACCCACCGCGACCGAAGCGTGCCATTGCTAAAATGGAGCTTCGGAAAGCCGTGAAAAGACGCTCATAGCAACAAAAGACCATGGCCTCCGGTCAACCACCCATAATTGCACGCTGTCGCTAAGTTTAACTGCAGCTTAACCAAATTGGCTGGCAACAGCTGAGTTGAAGGTACCGAAAGCACGAGGTGCTAGAATTGATACGGACACCGTTGGATATGCGTATGTAACCACTTGGCAGCGTACGGCTTCTTTGCGACCCACGTATTATCATGTCGCTGATGTAAGCCGATCCGATTGATGACGATGCTTCGATGTGGTTGAGAGCGAACAAATAGTCCAGGCGGTGAGATCGTTAATCGCATTAATGTTATTGCCGTTGTTGCTGTTGCTGCCATTTCATATTGTTGTTGCCTTTTCTATTGATTTTTGTTATTATTTACGTTCGATTCAAAACGCACGAGAGAGAGAAAAAAGCGCAAACGAATGATAACAATGACCACACCACCACCAACAACAACAACAAAAACAATCGGAAATTGATCAAGCATTTCACACGTTGGCTGATGCCAGTGCGCGTATTATTGCCAGTGGTGTCGTCATTGCGGTTGAATCGTGTTGTTGTTTCGACCAAAAGATGAGAAATTAGAATCGTTTTTTGCCTGGTGTCGTCGGTTCAATCGTTATTTTTTTGCTGTTCGCTGCCGTTGCCGCTCTCGCAATCGGTTTTGTCATTCATTCGTTCGTTCATTCGACCTCGGCCGACTATTTAACAGACCATTCGTGACACTATCTCCTTTAGTATCAATTCAACAGCGCATCGAACAAGAATTGTGAGAAATTTTCAACTGCATTTTTCGTGCATTTTTTTTGAGTGATTTTTGTGCGAGCTTCTTGAAAATCATAGTTTATTTTGTGGAAAATTGAACGATGGCGATGACAGTGACGACGCCAGTCGACGCGATAAATGTGACGAGTGACAGTGCCAGCACAACCCAAGAAATTATTTCGATGGCATTGAGGACATTGCGGCTGAGCAAAACGAATTTATTAGCAAATTCAACAGCTAGTGTTTTGGTTGAAGAAAAGTGCCGTCCGATCATCTGTTTGAATGAAGTGTCTGATCACGATACCATGGAGGATTGCTGGATCGTGTTGTACGATCGCGTGTATGACGTGACAAAATTCCTTCCAACGGTAAGTTTCCGTTAGTTTGAGTCCGCTTCATTCGTTTTCTCAACAACATTTTCAATTCCAGCATCCCGGCGGCCGAGACGTAATGCTCGACTATGCTGGTCGCGATGCGAGTATGGCATTCCGTGGTCACTCACAGTTTGCCTTGAAATCACTGAAACAATTCGAAATTGGTGAACTACCGGAGAAGGAGAAAATCTTTCGAAGAGCCGGCAGACTGAGATGTGACGAACTGCCGGAATAAATCCTCACCCGAAATTCTCACGTGTTCCTCCACCTCATTCATTCGACAAATATTTATTTATTTTTGGTTGTTAATTTATTGATTACGAGTAGAATGACGATAATGTCTAGGGGATCGCCGCCAGATTGTTGTCAACCGAGAGTCAAGTTGAATAATTTACGATGATGAAAGTATTATAAAGAACGGCAAATGTCTTTATCAAAGAATGCTATAATAGGCTCGGTTGATATGGGCGGCCGGCAACCTTGATTATCTTGGATCTATTCGAATTTCACCCGATTTTCAGATGATGCGTTATCTCATTTAGTGTTTAACGATTAATTTTCGGTATTTAAAATTCGGTTTATTACTTTATGATTTGCAAAGCAAACTATAATCGACTTAGTTAACGTCGAAAGCATTGACTGATTGCGTTGGATAGGTGTGGCTGTGGTGTTGGACCAGTTTCAATGCACGGTAATGTCACTCGGCGCCGAAAGTCAATGCCTTCGCTGAAAAGTCAATACTCCAGGGCCAGACCATTCCTTTAGTTGATTTCTGTATTTGGTAATCAGACTTAAGACACTCGTTTGTTACGAGAAGAAACCATTTTGTATGTACGTGATGTTTTTTGGCTAGAAATTTTCAATAAAATACAATAAAAGAATAACTGTTTGACTATTAACTGCCCCTACTACAAATTGCTGATAATCTTTTCGATTGCAGCCTCCCGGTCAGTGATATCCGTGGCTGAGACATTTCATTGTAGCATTTATATCACTGCAGTGGTAATCACGCGACATTCGAGACGAAAATTTGCGAATCGTTCCTCCTCCACTCGCGTGAATTATCAACTCTGGTGAGTTTTTGTCTACTCATTCGCGAGATTTCAATTCCCCGGATGAAATCTCCCCAAAGATAAGCTGCATCATCTTGCCAACCGTCATCGCTCACTCCGTTCTTTTTCTGATGACTCCACCAACAACAGCTGATTACGAAATGAACTTTCGTAATTGTGTTGTTTGCTCGCAACTCTCTGATTTGCTATCGATATTTCGTTTTTTGTTTTTAAACAATATTCAATTCAGATTAATCACTTTGAATTTGCGAATTGACGACATTTGTTGAACAAATTTGCCTCTCCACTTGCGCGATTGGTTATCGTTTTGGAAGCTGCTGTTGTTGTCGTTGGCATTTTCGTAGATGGGATGAGTCTTTCTGACTCGACAAGGTGACGGATGCATTGCCCCGCCTGCTGATTCGGACGTCCGGCACAATGGAGCTCGTGTTGTGTCGCCCTATATCAAGAGTCATCTTTGCACTGCCTTGGAGTGCATCGTCTCGATTTCGTGTCAGTCGTGATTAGAATTGGTGGTGAATGCAATAATTCGAGAGATAAGAACTCGTTCCGTCTAAATTTGGATTCGGCGATAGTGTGAAGAGAAAAGTGAATCAATATGAGAACGAGATTCAATGCAAATACGAGCTTCATTCGCGGTCTCCGACAGACTGTGAGAGTTTTGCACACTTCTGCCATTCACACCTTTGCAGTGAAGACTGGTTTCATACATTGTTGCACTGGAGTACCAATCTCGCTTATATGTAACGTTTGCAAGTTTTCGAGTGAATCTCCTTCTCATGAAATTCGATGCCTACATTTCACTCTCGATAGCGTGTCGCCGATGAGGTTGCCCTCAATCGAACCAGTCTCTGAGTCTGATGCCTTGCTTTCAGTCTGTACCACGTTGATAGTTCCCATTTGCATTGATCCATGCCGTTGATTTGACCCATATGATTTGATGATCGTTCCGATTGTTTCGAGGATTGTTGAAATTAGCCAACCATAAACAATAAAATCAAGAAATGACCACATTTCGTATACGATCACTCGAACCCGGGGCCTGTCAATGGAAGAAATTCCAATGCATTGCGAAACCAAATGACTTTTTCGCCTTTCTTCTTTAGACGGTCTGTGCTGAGTGGTGTTCACTTGAAGCTGCATCGATGAGAGTTTTACTCGTCGTAAAATCGAATATTCCTTTCAAGTTTTATAGCTCAATTTTGCGAAAAGGTGTATTGCAACCGTGATTGATGTGGAGTTGATGGAGATGAGGTGCGCGAATTCGAAATGAGTTTAGGTCAATGAAAGTAATGGTGATTGCTTCCTGAATATTCGGCTTGCTTGAACCCAATTTCATTGCGCTCACCTCCCTCGTATTGTTTATGATCAATTGGTTTCCTCCCAAAAGTCGTTAAATCATTAGCGAAATCGAACAGAAAGTTCACCTCGAATCGAAAGCTGAACGCAGCCTGAAAGTGCCAGCCAACTTCATTGTGTTGATTTTCATTTGACAGAAGATAATAAACAAAAACCCATGCGGTTCGAATAATCAAAACAACAGCGAAGAAATCAAGCGAATAATTCTACTGAATATTGAGTTTAGAATCACACAGCCTCCGAAGGAAGAGTCATTGATTTTTTAAATTCAAAAATTTCAATTTTATTTTCAACAAAAATAAAAGTTTCCATAAAATATTGTATAAATTTGTTGATTCGAAATGAATTCGAATCATTCGCGGAGCCATCCAATTCATTCGAATGAAAGCAACTAAAACACATCATCGTTCGGGTTGGGCTTCCTCTTCTTCTTGCCAACAATTCTGCCCTTGATGACGTCAATTTTCCTCTTTTTGGCCGTCTTCTTGCGTTCTTTCATGCCATGAGCTCTCTTGGCCGCCCGTGCCGGATCCAAAACCTTCTCCATAACCAACTTCTTACGCCGCTCCGCCCGCTTGATCATGAACTTCGTCTGGATTTGCGACCTCAGAATGTTGTAATCGTCGTCGCCGATCTTCGCTCGAATACTTTCTCCGACTCGCAGAGCGATTTTTCGCAGTCGAGCATCGATGTTTTTGTCCTCTTCAGACATCTCCCGAACTAGCGGCACCAAAATCGTGTAGGCCAACTCTTGAACACCTTCGACGGGCAGCAATTCGATGATACCTTCCAGCCAATTGAACACGGCTTTCCGCTGAAGAAATGAAGAAGAACAATTTAAATTATATCGAAATTTATAAGATTTGTCAATCGACTTACCAAAGTGATGTTCTGTGGAGCTTTAGCGACTTCCGCATGGATGATGTATCGCGTGCGTCTCAGCAACCACGGCAAATTAAGCTTTCGCTTGTCTTTCTCCTTCTTCTTGTCTTGATCATCGTCTTCAACTTCATCTTCCTCCTCCGTCTTGGTCTTGAATGGCACATCTTTTAGAATATTTGCGACAAATAGCAAGTTCTTCGTGACAAGCTCTGCCATCTCTTTGTCTGTCTGATCGGGCAACATCTGTGCGCAAAGATCCAATGTGAGAGACTTGATGCCATGCTCTGGATTGCTATACAAATAGTCCATTTGGATGTCTTTGGGGTGTTTGCCGTGCAGCAAAGCCCCTCGGATCGCCTCCACGTTGATGTTTGTCAGAATGATCTCCAGCGCTCGCAAAGCATTCAATCGAACCCACACATGCTCAAAAGCTAAAAGCTTTTGCGATTCATATGCCAATTCATCGACATACTGCGGGTAGTTCGTCAGAATGAAATCATAGCGCTCGAAAATTTTCAGAATTGTGTTGAGCACTTGGATGAGCTGATGGTCGTGGGCCCTTTGCTTCTGCTCCCTGTGCAATTCCAAGGTAGCTTCATCTATGTTTTCGTCTTCTGAATCTTCATTTTCTTCACCTTTGCCGATTCGAACGAATTTTCCGGGCCCTTTGCCGACGCCAGTACGCGTGAGCGTCAAGGCCGATATCAAAGTCGGCAAAACCTTTTCGATACGCCCTTCGAATTTCATCTTTTCGGCATTTATGAACCGCGTGCATAACAAGGCACCCATTTCCCGATGACTCGGTTTTCTTTCGTCGTTCAACAGAGTGCTGACGATGACGAACAATTCGTTGCGTGTGTTCACGTCGATCCGGGCCAAAAGAGTCTCAAGGCATTCGGCCACCTGCTGTCGGCACTCTGCAGATTCATCGTTGATCAACCGCGTTCCGAGCGATACGAACATAAAACTGGCTTTCTTGATGAGGAATTTCGTTGGGAAACGCTTCACAATCGAATGCAAAATGTTGATGGCTGACTCGCGACCAGATTGCACTTCGTAGCTGAGGTTCGATATGAAGAATTCCAGAAAGCCTTGAACCTTCTTTCCGAGCGGATACTCGAGCAGGTAGTTGACGATGATGCCCTTCGATTCGGATCGTGCGTGATCCGATTCCGATTGGATCGACAGCTTGGCCACGTTCATCAGCACGTCGTTCAGACCAGCGATCTTCAGTTTTCGGCCCAAAATCACTTTCAGCAACGAGAATGAAATCGTCTGTTTGCTCGGGTCATTGACCGCCAAATACTGTTCGATGTAAAACAGCAAATTCTTCGACTGATCGTGCGTCAGCTGGTAGTCCGTGGCGGTGTTTCGTAGCCCCGCAACCGTGCATTTGAAAGCACTTTGAACCAGCCCGAAATTCGCCGACGACATGTCCGTGTTCGATGCCACGTATTTGTGAAGGAGCATGAAGATCTGCTCAACAATGCGTGAGGTGTATTCCGTCAAATTGCTCAGAGTCAGCTCTTTGTTCCACATGATGGTCAGGCACTTCAAGGAAAATGTCGTGACCCGGACGTGCGAGCTGTTCAACGAATCGAACAGAATCGGGACGATGGGATCGATGAATGGTTGATAGTCGATTTTCAGCAATTTTCCACGTTTCAGCGCTGCTGCCAGCAAATCCAATCCGAATTCGATCAAAACATGGGCATTTGTTTTGGCACTCGAGATGACGACCTTGCGAACAGCTCCAGTGCGGCCACTGCTTGCCGGATCCTGTGGAATGATGAAGCAATCCGGGCGCGCTCGTCTGATTTTCTCTCGTTGGGCTTCAGTCAAAACAGGCTTCGGTTTACCCGGCAGCAGATCCGGAATGCTTTCCGACGCTGTGCCGTAGATGAACATAAGCATCGACTCCACTGAAATGTGCTTGTTCACCGTCAGTCCCGCGACGACTTTCTGCAGACATTCCTGCACTTTAGTCACAGTTTTCTTCGAATGGGATTTCGCCAAATGATCCTTGAATGGAATCAGCAAGTCCAGCAGACACGATTCGGAAATGTGATTGGCCACAATGTTCAACGTTAAGAAGCTCTTGTTGTGGGGCTTCGCTTCTGGGGTAGCCTTACCGATTTTCGTGACTTCCTTTTCTTCAGCACTCTGACCAAAAATGTCTCGCAAGCAGACATCCAACACGTGTTGCAAGCTCTTGTCCATGATACCTTTCTTGAAAGAGGCCTTCAAGGCGTCCAACACAGAGTGAACGGTGATGGTCAAGACGTGTACTTGGTAGCCGCGTGTCAGCAACGACGTCATGTGCGACAGCAACATGTCCAAATACTGGGCACCGACGGTCAGCATGATGTTCTTAATATTGTCTCGGGTTGTTCGTCGCACTGAAATCAATGGAGATCTCAAAAACATGCAGACTTTGATCAAAATGCCCGACAAATTGTGCTCTGTGTGGAGAAATAAGATAAGAGTCAAATACTGATTGAAAGTGATGACGAATCAAACACTTACCGAGCATCCCTTCGGGGAGTTTCTGCAACAACTTCACCATAGCCAAAGCGATTGGCACACGAAGAATTTCCTCTTCCTCTCGCTCCGATCGACGTTTCTTCTTGTTCAATTTGTGGAAGCTTTCGTAGGTGCTCAGCGCCGTAATGGAGCTATTCAGCGTCGGAATCAAGCCGGTGGCAATCGCATGGACCACTTTTTTAGCAATCGAATGCGACAGCACGATCGGAGTGTCGTACACGCAGACCTTTATCTTCTTTGCTGGAACATTGTTGCAGTTCTCGTCGTTGGCGTCATCATCGCCGTCATCTGTATCGTCTTTATTGATGTTGTCCAATTCGTTGTCAAAGACATCATCTGCGTTTTCGTCATCGCTGATGACCACTTCTTCCTCCTCCTCTTGGTCATCTTCATCTTTCGCGACTTTCTCTGTTGATTCCTCTCCAATTTTAGCTTTAGCTATAGCCTCAGCTTCTGCTTCAGCTTGTTTTTGCTTCTCGGCCAAAGCTTGCACCTCTGCTTTGATGTCTTGGGGTGCGACATTTGCCTTCGACAAATCGAAATGGAACGCGTCCAAAATCTGCATGACGATGCGAACCATCTGCTTCTGGTACTCGACGTTGTACCGCATGCTCTTCAGGTAGTATTTCAAGACGGACTCGTATTGATGCCAGGGTAGTAGTCGGCACACGGAACCGATTGTTTCAATGGCGGAATTTATGAGACCATGGTCGCTGGAGTATTTCTCACTGGCGATGTATTGAGACGCGAGTGGCAGAATGAACTGCGTCAGTGTGCGAGGACTCGGTGCTTTATCGTAAGTTTTAGCAACTTCGCCGAATCGAAGCAAGGCTTTGCCATGTCGACGCCACTGCAAATGCGTCACGTTGTCGAAGAAATCAATTTCACGATCTTGGCGACAAGTCAGCGTATTCAAATCGTACAGCACCGGATGAGCCTCAGGGCACTCACGTGCCATTTCACCCAATAATAAAATGCCTTCGTTGCGAACGTTCTCGTTTCGGTCGCGGATTGTTCGACGCACCAAATTCAGAATGACCGTTCCAATCAGGTAGTCCAACTCACGGGGATTCTCGTTGAGATATTTTTTGATCAGTGCCGGCACCAAAGATTTTAGATGATGAGATGCGCTGTCTCGCATGGCCATGTCTTTGTCGTACTTGATGAAGTGGAACGAGTGATAAACCACCAACAGACCAAAATTAACATCGATGCGGTTTTCCGCTTGTAGTTGACTGATGCGCTTGTAAGCGTTAAGGCGACGTTCATAATCGGGTTGCTCGACCCAGCGTCGATCATAAGCATTCAATTCCGTGATGACTTCGGCCATCGTCACCAAGTCCTCTCGTTTGGTACTTTCAGCCGCACTGCATTGTTCGCTGATGATTTTCAGCAATTCGCACAAGCGCCTCCGCGGACCAACGGCCGTAACTTGTTCAAACATTGGTGCGATGCTGCGAATGTGCTGTTCCGGTCTGTCGATTTTTTTGAACAAATTGATAATTGTCTCGACCATTTGCATTATTTGCTCTTCTCCAGCATTTGTATGGGATTTTCGTATCAAAATCGGAAGCAACAATGACAGCAGAGTTGCACAGGTGGAGCTGTCGGTGATAAGCCCCGTGACTCGAGATAAAATCAGCAGATCACGCTTGGTCAACCCGCGACGCTTGCTCAAGGCTAATTGAAGTTTGCGCAGGACCTTTGGCATGTACGGCAGCAGAATTTTGCTTCCGAAGTTGATGGATTCTACCGAGAGCTTGGTTGGCGATTCTTCGATCGGACGGCAATTGGTGACTGTAATTGCTGGTTCCTCGAATTCATCGCTCAGCGTCAGCAAACTTTGAATAGTTTCCATGATCGAGAGCAACACTAATGGGCGAGCCTTCGGCACGACTAGCAAGTCCATTATGAATTTCAATGGTGTTGAGTCCTCTTTGCTCGAATCAGTTTCCTTCGTCAGCAGCACGAACAGGCGCGGTGACTTGCCGAAGGATGTTATCAACTTTAGGAGCGGTGTTGCGCTAAGCAGACTATCTTGAGGTAGCTTTGCGATCAAAGGTGTGACGAAAATGGTGAAAATAGCATCAATCTCGTTGCTTTGCCACGCGTAGGACGTGAAGTGATTGAAAAATCGGTGCAGGTTCGAGATGCAGGAGTTTCGCAGCGTTTTGAAAATAGTCAGCACTTTGGATGTGATATTTGGCCGGTTTTCGGCGTTCTCGACGACAGCATGCACGATGGATCCGATGACCAGGATGACATTCAGCATGTAACGAAGAAATCTTTCGCTCATCAATCCACTGAACTCCGTTTGGATGACATCGAGCAGATCCAAAGAAGATTGGAGCTTGCGCGGCGATAGAACGGCCTTAAAGTCGGTCTTTGCCACTACGTTGAGGCACATGCGATGGGCGTCCTCCTCAAAGGACTCTTCGAAGATGCCAAAAGAGAAGTTCAACATGATCAGGATTTCTTCCTCGTAACATCCTCCAAGGAAGCGCATCACAAGTGATTTCCGCAGCTGATTGGTGGCCTTCTGCCCGCCCTGCCGAATGACCATCTTGCTGAAGAGGATTCGCATCAGCAAAGGCATCAAGTCCTTGCGGTGATCCTGCTGGACGATGTTGCTCTCCTTGTCGATTTTGAAATTGCTGATGCCCTCCTTGAATTTGGCATCGTCGACGATGTTCTTCAGGTGATCCTTGTAGGGCGTCAGGTATTTGTGTTTGTAAGCGAAGATGCAGTCGAGAGCTGCCGTCTGAACGGTGGAATTCCGATGTGACAGCAATTGATGATAAAACGCTGTCAATTCTGGCTCGCGATGCAATTGCTTGGGATTGCTCTGCTTCTTGAAGACTTCCAACATTTTAGTCAGTGTGCGTTGTGTTGCCTTCGGCGGTTCTTTTTTCTCGTCATCTTCCTCATCGACATCCATGTCTGCTTCTCCAGTACTGGCATCGGCGTCTTGCTTCTTGATGAGGTTCCACGTAAACGAATGTGTGTCTTGGGTCTTGCGGTACTCCGTGTCGATGAAATCCAAAAACAGCGTGACGATTTCCCGATTTTTCACTTCGCTCAGCATTCCAAATTTAGGAATCATTTCCCAAAGCAGAATGCGGTAGTTGATCAAATCGGCAAAGCGGTCAGTGCTCTCCCAGCAGGTGAGATACTCCGCCAGCAGAAGACTTTCGTCCGACTGATTTTCGAAAAGCACCACCGAATCTTCGGCCACTGCTTCAGTTTTGGGAGGCGATCGAAGTAAGCGAGTTGTTTCTTCCAATTTCGCCTTGAAAATCGGCCAGAACTCTTCAATTCCCTGTTCAGCGGCATGGCCTTGGATGAGCTCCTTGACAGGCTCCCACAATACTTTGAAATTCACGTACAAGCAGCCGAGAAGGAATTTCACCGAATCGTATTTGCATCCTTGGTGAACGGCTGTTACGCCGTCGTACAAACGGGAACTGGCTTCGATCTTCTGGAGATTCAGCGTTTGCTCCCGGAATGTATGCACTGTGGGTGGTGAGACAGCTTCGGTCCGGTAGAAAATCTCGTAGATCGATGCGTCGGTGAACTTCAACTGTGTCGAGAATTGATTCAGCAAATGGGCGGTCAGCAGACGAGCGTCGTGGTATTGCGATGCCAGATTGTCAGACAGTTGGTCATGGAGCTTTGTGAACAACGAAATGTTTACACTTTTGCTGGCTTTGAAGCCGCTGAATTGAACGGCGGCTGTGACCACCAGGTCCAGGAGGCGAAGTGCCAGGATATACCGGAACTCCTCGCAGAGGGTGGCGCAAAACGGAAGCAATTTGTCCACAACCGTTTCGAATTCAAAACAATCGACTGATTTCAGTTGAATTTGACTTTCAATCAAAATCGAGAGGACGAAGAGAGCCTTCCTGCTCTGAGCCACTTCATCGGCGTCCTTGGTTGTGGACTGAAGCAACTGCAGAAACTGTCCGATGAGGGTTTTAACCTTCGCCACCACCTTCCCATTCACCTCATTCATTCGGATGTGCGGGTAGACGATGAGCGCCAACAGAAACTCTTCTGAAATGGACTTTGTTTTTGAGTTGAATTTCGTCTGCAGAATGATCTGCTCGAGATGGTTGAGAATGTCCCGCGATCGCAGCTGAATCCAAAACGCTTGCTTGTTGGGCAATTGTATGCCGTCTCGGGAGAGAGGTGATTTTTCCAGCACAATCTTCGCGAGCAGCTTCAACGAATTGTCACTCAAATTTCCGGTAAAGTAGCGCAGAAATTCTGGCAAAATCAATACATCGAATTGCGAATACTTCACGACATTCCAAACGAATGATTCGAATACTTCTGATTGGAATTTCTCCTCTGGCGGAATGACGAGGATCTTTCGTGTGATTCGACTCGCATCCAGCTGATCGACAATGATATTCCGGGAGAGTAGTAGGACTGCTGCAATCTGAGAAACGGTCAACTGAACGGCCTCTGACGCATGCGAAGAATCAATCACTTTGATGAGAATCGCAATGAGTTCCTTGGCGCTGTTCAGGAATTTGCCTGCTCGAGCCTCAATCGTTTGTCCAACAAGCAGAAGCACTTTCTGAATGGCCTGATCGTTGCTTGCTGATGAGTCCGTCATAAATCCGTTAATTGTTTGGAAACAGACAGTCCAAAACAGCGACATGTTTGCCGGATTGATGGTCTGCAGCAGACCGTTCACCAATTCCGTCAGCACATCGTGGAGCAGTTCTTGGTCAAATGTCTTCGTTTTTCGCAGCCCATCGAACACGAGCGCCAAAAACTGTTCAGCGCAGCTATGGAACTGCCCGTTGACTCCACGAACGATTTCGAACAACAGCCGACCACATCCGGTTACACCATTCTGGTGCGTCTGGAGGGTATGCAACAGCAGTCCCAGGAATTTATCTTTGTCTTTGATATCCCGAGCGACGAACGAGAAGCATTCAGCAGCGAAATTCGTGACATGTTCCGGATTGCGATCGTCCAACAAAGGGACTATCGAATTGAGCACGACGGTGATATCCTTCTTGAGGAACGGCTTCAATATTTTGGACAAATAAGCGAGGCATATCAGCGTCCATTCAAGTTGCTCCGGATCTTTACTGTTCAAAAGACGAGTGAGTCGTTCGAGGAAGGCTTGAAAGTGTTTGTAGAAAATGTCTCGCAGGTCTGTTGCCAAAGCGGTAACGAATCTGGAAGGTAAATCATTTGATTCAGAAATGAAAAATCTCTTTGAAATCTCATCGGGATCTTACTCAAGCAACGGCTGCAATGACAACGAAGTGGCACTTTCCAGTGAATCCAACAGCAACTTCACCACAAATTCCTCTTTCTGTACCAATTGCGGAAGCGTTACGATATTTCGAATTTTCTTCTGAAACGCATTGTACTCCTCGCTCAGATTCAATACTGTCCACTTGCAGTACGCTTGATAGAATTCCGTCTCATTAACGTCATCCTCTGTCTCCTCATTTATATGCTTGATGTGATACAACGCGTTCCGGCGAACATCGATTTCATTGATGCGCTCACCAAATAATTTGAACTGAAAACCCAAACGACAGTCACAAATGAAGCCAAATTCAGATATATTAGTACATAATTCATTCAACAACCGGCAGTGCCACTGCATGCTCGAAGCACATTCAAAACACGTTGAAATCTTCGCTGGTCAACTCACCCGAAAGACATTATCCTCCTTGTGTCGCTGCGGTTTATTCTTCATAATTTCACTTCAATTTCGTTTCCACTTGAATTAAATCCCGTTCAGCTCAAAAAAATATTCGTTTTTAATAAGAAGAATTTAGAAAAACATTTTGGTTTATTGCCTGCTCGCGTGCACGTGCTAGCGATTCAAATGTGACAGTTCTTTGACATTTTCCACCGACTGTCGTGAAGTTGCTTCGTACGAATGTGGTGAATATGGTGAATGGCTGTGCACAATTTCACCACTGCTTCGTTTTGAATTACCTGCTTCGGCTGTGAGAATATCGTGTCGCATCATGTTTTCCAAGTGGACTGCTGGTGTTTTTCGACGGAAGATTCATAGATGGCCTCAAAGAACCAGCACGATGAGAATTCGACGATCGACGAAATAAAACCCTCTTTCGAAGCCAATCGAACATTCTCACTCAGCCAGCAGTAGGTGTGGCAATCACTTGAGAACCCATTCACTTCATTCGACTGCTGAAAAATTATCATTTTCTTGTGTTTTTTTCTCTCTTTTTTTCCAGAAGTCATAATTTTTCTTCAGAAAACACTTAGCGAACCGCCCATTAACACATTTCATCGAGACAAAAACTGGATCTCAACCGAACAAATGGGACCACACAGAGCACCCAACGTTCCGAACCACACCGAAAAAGTGTTTAAATTGACAAATGAACGTCAAAATATGGCAGCGACTAGCGCAAAAATTCAGTTAGCGCGAATCAATCAAATATAATGAATGCGTACCGTGTGTTAACAGTTCATTCAAATTGATCGGGGGCCGTCCATGGAAAACGTACAATTAAAAGACATTTAGCAAAAGGCAACTAGCCAGTTATCAGCCGGCAGCGATCAATGCAGCAACATTTGATTGAAATGATTGGCATCGTTCGGAATCGGAATCGAAATCGGCAATGGGCTGGCACTGCACTTTCACATGTCATTTGTCGATATCGCCGGTGGTGGCTGTATGAATGTTGAGCTGTCGCGACTGCTGGACTTGCTGTGACTGCTACAGTTGCCGCACCAAATCGAATGATTTATCAAAGCGATCCATTACAAGAAACATTGTTTTACGAAAAATTCCGAAAAAAAGAACCGAAACACAACAACAAAATTATGAAATCAAATTGGCGCCATCAATTAAACCTACCTCCTACGTTGCAATCGTATGCACTACTGGAAGGTGATTCGTGTGCGCAGTGCATGAGCATGCAATTGCTCGCTTCTCTCAATCACCATCCGAATCATTATGTGTCCGGTTATGGTTATGGATTATGATATTCTCGTATGGTTGCCGCAACCAGCCAGGCCAGACCAGGCGAGCCAATGGAAACAAAATCGCGATTATCATTATTACTCTCTTTGTTGTTGCTGTTCTTACGATTTGTTTTATAAATTTTTATCAAATCGTTGAATTAACCATTCGCATTGTGCCATAGTGCAGTGTCGAATGTTGTTCAAAAACAATAATCAAAAACACTTTGGAAACATGAATTGTTTTCGTTTGAATCGATTTATGTTTTGGTCGATTGTTTTCGCTGTGTCTGTGTCCGCTTGTGTATTTGCTGTAAAACA
Organism: Lestremia cinerea; assembly: GCA_027564135.1. Taxonomy (NCBI): domain Eukaryota; kingdom Metazoa; phylum Arthropoda; class Insecta; order Diptera; family Cecidomyiidae; genus Lestremia; species Lestremia cinerea. The sequence continues at coordinate 17,467 of JANSTV010128261.1, forward strand.
TAAAAAGTTTTGCATTTCATTTCAGTTTGAATTTCATTATTTTGAATCGCGATGAATGTCCTCACGTTATTGGTTTTCGATCTTTACGCGAATGGATGAATGTGGTCGACACCACACAGTCATACGATCGGTCGACATGATTTTTCATGGCATCAAGATCAAAAGATTCAACGAATGCATCTGGCTAATAGTTTGCGATAAATTATGTCGCTCATGTGATTCATGTCCGTGTGATTGCGATAAATATTTTGAGTTTTACGACAGCGTGTGGATGTAAATTGCATGAGATTGTTGCACGGGCGAGTTTTGATTGAGCTTT
>JANSTV010128372.1:0-17776 GCA_027564135.1 Lestremia cinerea
ACACACACACACACACACACACACGCACACACACACACACACACACACACACACACACACACACACACACACACACGTCAATCAATACAAAACGCTTTAACGATAATCTGAATGTCGTCGACATCATTAATTTTTCTTTTCCACCATTCTTCTTGTCGTTTACCTTTTTTCGCGTCAATTTGGTGTGATGTGAACGCGGCAGAGTATGCTTATGCGACTCAAAATATATGAACACATGCGTATGTGTGGGTGTATCACATTGACAATATCATTATTTTCGTTGTTGGACGTATTCGAATTGATTCCATCGGCATTTCGTCACAATGTGTTTTTGTCGTCGATGTCTGGTGATGTCATTCAGCGTGTATCGGCTTATTGAAATGAATATCGGCTAAAATCAACAGTCCATTTCTTCGGGAATGTTTGTTACATGATGTTCATCCGCATTGTTTGTCCGCCCACTGACTTGCGACTGATATCAACCTCGCTTCTCCCACCACCCGCCTCGTCTTCCCCACATCCAATCAACCATAATCATCATTAACATTCCTTCGTTTTGGTGAAAATGCAATTTGAAAGTGCTTTTTCTATCTCTCGCAGCTTGCACGGAGCATGATCGTGAGTACAAAATAGTGCGAAGACTGGAAAATAGCACGAACCGACTTAACTAATCTCAAGAACAACTGAAAAATCGTTCAATAGGCGACCGTTCTTGTTTGCGTTGTTTTTCCTTTTTTTTATTTCGGAATACTTTATTCTTTCTTGAATTCTCGCTAGCAATGGCGACAAAGTGGAATGACCGTCACTGCAGTTCATTCGTTGATTCATGGCTCATTTTTAATTTTTCCGATTCTCATCAATTACTTGCTGGTGAATGTTTTGTTGTTTTATCAATGCGATTGTCGTCAATAGGTGCTTTGTTTGTGCCACTTTTTCGAATTCTTTTCGATTTTTTTCTATGAAATCGTATTTAAAAATTATCGACATAAAATCCAAGCGAATATTCGCTGAATAAAAATAAATAGGCTGGAAATAAGTGACGTCTGGAGGATAAAAATCGAATTATTCGCATCCATAGACTTGCTTGAATATCCATATACATCAATGTTTCGACGCCTCTCCGCCAGGTTATTCGAAAACAATTCGTTTCAAAACGGTAGTGTCAAAATAAATAGCAAACAATTCGAAAAGTATTCGAAAAATATAAAAAATTGCCGAAAAATCAGTTTTGGATCATTTCTCTAATAGTTTTGACCAAAGTCGAATTATTTTTTATTTGTTTTCTATTTATTTTGACAAATCGTGTCGTGTTGCTTGTGCAGTGGTTTCATTCAAAAATAATTCGAAAAAAGTGGTACAAACAAAGCACCCAATATGATGATTTTCATTTGGTTTTTGTATATTATTGTGTTTCATTTATTGGTTTGTTGTTGTTGAATCGACACAAAATCCGCGGGCCTCCAGTCAAATGAGTGGATGAGTGTATGAAAGCGAGCGATTCAGGGCGCCGCTAGGCGACACCTCATCTCTCCCATATTGTATTCTTTCAACGGTTTTTAGCTTGTTATTTGCATTCCGCTTTCTGATTCCCAATTCCCTTACTCTCTAAAATCTCCAAATCCCCAAATCCCCTGATTTCCAATCCCCAATTCTCAAATAAGCCGTTCCGTAAACAGTTTTGTAGAATTGATTTTTGTTGCGGATTTGTGAGAAATGCATGAGCATTGCATGAACTGTGCGTTACGTAATTTACGTAATGGTTGATGGTTGTATAATCGTACAATACTATCTATCCAATCCAATCAAGTAAACATAATTGAATAATCTTTTGTCCTTTTGCAATTATCGATGAACAGTTGAAAATTATAGATTTTCAACAGACCATCAACAATCGACCCAGTCATTCATTTCACCGGCCAATTTGACGTCATTTCAGTGGCCTTGGCGAGAAAATGGTGTTTCGTATTGCTCATTAGTTTCGAAGACCATATACTCATCCTTTTCAAGTCTCGCTGCGAATCAACAAGTTGAAATCCGTCTAAAAGCATTGCTAGACCAATTAGTGGAAAGTGGAAGTGGAAAGGAAGCGATCATTACAAATTAATGACGAATTCCAGAATGGAGATATTAAATTCAGCAATTGAACGGAACGTGCTTGTTTCGACGGACACCGAACCAACACGCCACCGATTTGACGTCATTACGGCTTATGATGAATGATGGCAATAAAATGGTCGAGGGATGCAAAATGAAATCAACAACATTCCCCATTTATTTTATATTCGAAACAGCCGAGAAACGTCCTGCAAAATCAAAATCGAATTATTCATTTGTAGCTCGCACTTGACGGATTAATCGTCGCTCTCGGGGCTCTCGTGCATCTGATAAGGCATCAACTGATTGGCCATTCGCAACGTGCGAGTCAGAAATCAATACTCACTGAATGTTCAGCACTTTCAGATGCAGCGAGTTATTACGGAATTCTTCGAAATGATTGTGCGGATATTTTCTAGAATTGTTTGAATGTTTTCCGATTCGTTTGTTTGCGCTAATCTTCAATTATCATTCGCAGGGTGGTTCCATGCCGAACACATCAAGCAGTGTGCCGTTCCTATTGTCATCCAGCATGCAATCAATACGCTCCCGACGACCGTCAACATGCTTATCATCAGGACCATTGGGAAGTGGAAGTGGATTATTGCAGCAATTAGGTTCGGGCATGGTAAGACAACTGACTTCCGGTTCCGGTGCCGCGAGTCCAATTCATCAAGCATATGGCAATGGCAATGCTGGCCAAGCCGGCAATCGATTTTACGTTCGAAAGTGTCCGTCACTCAATATTACATTTAGCAATTAACATAGAAGAGACAAAACTGATTAGGCAGTTTTGTAAAAGTAAATGATCGAAAAGCAAAAAGGAAAACGAAAAATTTAATCGGAAAAGTAGCATTCAAATACCGAAAAACACACACAGCGAAATTTATGAGCGTTGCGGTTTTTTCAGTCGTTACTGATGTCGTCATCGCCATTCACGTCGCCAGTGTCTTCTTCGGCGAAATTCATGAAACGTCTCTCTCAGCAAAGAAAAAAGACTACCGAAAATTTAATAAATTTAACGAAACAATTGAAAACAAATGAAGACAATTAAAATGTTGCGAAACGACAAATAAAGCGCTTTCTGAGCCAATCGAATTCCTTGCCTTGCAGAACAACCGGCAATCCACAATCCAAATGTCACACGTTTATTTTGCATCTCGAGAGAGACAGAGAGACAAAAGACAAGAGAAAAAGCCATGAAAAATTGAAGTTGTTGGAACATTTTATTTATCGGTCCATTTGTGCTGTGGCTGTCATTTCCCAATTGAAAAGTGATGGCATTTACGTTCATTCAGAAATGAATGCATCCGATCCTCGTTCGTAGTCCGTATCATTCATTGGCAAATGGAATGCATAGAGTGGGAAACCGCTCTTTTACCTTTGTTTGTTTATTGTGATTCATTGTGATTCACTGTGGTGCCATGCCATCGTTCGGAGTGATTTCCATGGGATAAATGTAAATGCATATTCCCTCCCACACGGACACGTATACATTGACAGCCGCTTTATCATAAAATGATTCAATTGATTCACTGCGGACACCACAGTGAATATTGATTACCAAATGAACATCAAACATTAAATATTTCACATTTGCATTGAGCGAATTTGGAAGGAACAAATATTTCTGTGCAAATTTTCGGTTTCCTTTTATTTATTTTATTTTAAATTTTTTTGTTTTTTTTTTTTTTGGAAATTATTGTTGTCAAGCATATGTTTGTTAGTCTGTCGGTTGAGCAGTGCGCCAAATCACTGACGCTGATGTAATCAGATGTGTAAATTGTACATAAAAGCCATAGGTAGCGGATAAAAGTGTATCAGATGCGAATGGATATACTCATGATATATATTTTTGCAACAAACCCAAGGAAGAACAACTTTTGTACCTGGTAGTTTTCGCCCTTGACAGAACCTAAATCAATGAATCATTGGCAACCAACTATGGTCAACTCGGACCGTAGAATTGCAATCCCTCGCCGATTGAAGCGGTTTTGAGGATGGAAATGCCATTTTTCATTTCTTCTTTTTGAAAATCAATCGTTTTGTGACAGTGGATTCAATGGATTCTTTGGGTTTCGAAAGTCAATTCATTTGACTTAAAGCGAATTCGATTACGAAATTCGTTGAAAATAGATAGAGACAAATAGAGACAGATAGAGACAGTTAGAGACAGGTAGAGACAGATGGAGACAGGTAGAGACAGTTAGAGACAGTTAGAGACAGATAGAGACAGGCAGAGACAGGCAGAGACAGATAGATAGTAGATACAGATAGATAGTAGAGACAGATAGATGGAGACAGATAGAGACAGACAGACCGACAGATAGAGACAGATAACGACAGAAAGAGACAGAAAAAGACAGAAAGAGACAGAAAAAGACAGAAAGAGACAGATAGAGACAGATAGATAGAGACAGATGGATAAAGATAGATAATTAGAATTTTTGGCGAATTTTGAGGTGTTCGGTGGCAGGACAACGTTTGCCAGGCCAGCTAGTATTTAGTAAAAATGAAAACGAGGGAAAGCATACCAAAAAATCTAAGAAAATTCAAAATATTAGTGAAATTAATTGAGTAGAAACCAGTCAAGACATTGTAAATAAATGCACCGATTTTGTGTTTCAAGCACTCATCCCTGGACACCAAAGCTGAACACTTGGCATTGCGAGCAAATGGTTCTTGACCAGCCACGGTACTAGGACATAAAACGAGCAAAAATCCAAATCAATTGTTAACTCGCGAAGCAATAAATTCTCCAAGAAAGGAAAAGAAGAAGAAAAAGAAAAACCTAAGATGAAAAACGATCCAAAAGCGTTACAGTTTCGACGTCGATAAGGAAAATACATTTTGAGACGAATCAAAATCGTTATCGTTAAGCTTTGTAAATACTACTAAACAATTTCAATTGCAACGCAAGAGTCAAACTCACATCTCATTTGACATCTCATATCAAGTTCAGCTCATCTGACTGCAGGACCTCAACGGCCCAGTGATTAGAACGTCGTCTGCACACTGACGAGTCGTTTATTCACCCGACGAAACGACATTCGAGTCCGTGTTTTCTTTCGAGCAAATTTGGTTTCGTCAGATGGGAGAATTCGAAGACTATGTACTTGAATGAATGCCATTCACACACATACAAGAAGACAGACACATGTGTGGTATTTCTAAAACGCGCATCGAATACACATTTGGTAACCCCAGAACATGGTTTCAATAAAAAAAAAAACAAGTTAAATGCACACATATATAAAAGGGAAAAAAGGAGAAAAACGAGAGAGAAATAGTTTCAAGAATTTTTATGTGAAAACGAATAGAGACGACGACGATGATGAGATAATATCTATGATGTTGAATGTTATTCTCAGTATTAAGCCTTCTTTTGAACCTCAGGCCATTTTCAATCTCGAATGTGTCCCAATTCCATTTGAATTCTTCCTGCTATATTTCATCGTGATCGAGCATTGAAGCTCGAAAACGTGAAAAAGGGCGATTAGAATGAATCTTTCTTTTGTAGCACTTGAAACGCAAACAAAAATGAACATTTTCGCAATTTTTTTCATTCGAAAGAGAACCTTATTGCATTTTCGGGGATAAAACTTGAGGGTGGGAACGGATGTAATAAAAAACGATCCAAAAGCGTTACAGTTTTGACGTCGATAAGGAAAATACGTTTTGAGACGAATCAAAATCGCTATCGTTGGGCTTTGGAAATACGACTAAACAATTTCATTTGCAACACAAGAGTCAAATTCACATCTTAGTTGATGCAAGCCAATTACAAGTTCAGCTCATCTGACTGCAGGACCTTAACGGCCCAGTGATTAGAACGTCGTCTGCGCACTGAGTCGTTTATTCACCCGACGAAACGATATTCGAGTCCGTGTTATCTTTCGAGCAAATTTGGACCGGAGTTTGCACCAGATTCACAGTCAGTTTGAGATTTCAATGTGGTTACAACAATGGTTCAGATATGGTTATTGTTTTCGGTTTCGTTCGGGCTGTCGGAACAGGTTTTTCCGAAGAGAAAAACTAAAAAATAACAAGTTACGAAAAAATCGAGCAAGTTCAACGTCAAAAAATACGGAAGAGAAAGAAAATCGAGCTAAAAAAGTGACGCTAACTCACTGAATCAATGTACGGTTGTACATTTATTTCTTTGCTAACCAGAGCCAGTTTCATGCCAATTCAGAATTGAATCCGTTTTGTAGGTGGGATGTGCAGCGAAGATTGATGGAATGATCTGCGTCGGAGATAAGAATCAAATTGTTAGGGAATGCCAATGAACTTTGTGAAAGCTGAGCTTAATCAAACTAAATGAACCTGAACTAAATGCCCCAACAGATCAGCGTGTTCGATTTTAAATTTTGTTCCATCTCTTTGTCGACTTTTATCAGTCACAGAAGAACGGACGCTCGCGTTGTTTCCGAAGTGAAAGGGAATCTTCATTTAATTTCTCGCAACCGCACATAACTTCACAAAGCGGATTTCAATCAATATCATTTTATTTCGCTTTCGTTCATTCATCACATCAATATCGCCGGTTCTTCAATGGTTTCAAACCTCAAGCTCCGCTACATACAGTTCAAGTGGCGATTAGAAGCCGGAAGCGGACGTCTTCCAGGTTGAATTCTTTCAATACATGACGTTTGGGCTCTTCTTATGAAGGCCCGCCGGCCATTCTCTCGGAAGTGATGTCGAATAATCTGGATGCTTCTGCTCTCTAAGGGCCGACCATCCACTTGAAATCCATAAAAACTTTATTCGCATCCCTGATTGACACTGAAATCTAAAATTTACAAATGAACATCGGAAACAACAACTGATCGAGTCGAGCATGTGCATTTACTCAAAACTCGATATAAATATTGTATTTATAAAAGAAGAACAAATTGAATATAAACAAATTAAGTCAAAAAAAAAAATCCCTGATTGACAGGATCTTCTTCAAACGCACGACAAAAATTTGATACAATTTTCAAAGTAGTAGCATTTGTTTATTAATGGATCTTCCAACTTCATTGAATAATATTCGAGGTTGAAGAAATTTCCCGCTGAAACTTTTTGCTTTTATTAATCACGACCGGTTTCGATTTGACTCATCGTCGGGTGAATTTCTCTTAGCAATTGAAGAAATTTCGCCTCCATATAAGGTTCTCAAATCATCCAGATTACTGAGATCCGAAAAGTCCTCAGTCAAAAACGCAGCCTCCTTGATTTTGGCTTCAGAACAATTTCGTTAGCACGGAGTCTATTGGCCCCATTTAAAAGCGGAAAATTTCTTAAAACTCGAATAGTAGCATTTGCGATTTCTAATAATTTCGCTGTGATTTCTGATGTTGTTCGTCACGAGGCATTTCACAGCTGAACCGAATGGAAGCGCTTGTGTCAGTGAATGCTATTCGATAGCAGACATGCAGAGATTGCAGACATGTGACGCAGCAAAAACAATGGCGACAACAAATTGAGAAAAAAAAACAAAGAAAATAAGCAAAATGTGGAAGAAGATTTGTTATTTTGCTGTCTTGTCGGCCATGTTTCCTTTTCTTTTTTCTTGTCATTTTTTCAACATTTGGGTGTTGTCATTTAATTTTATTTTTCCATTTTGTCCTCACATTCAGCCATTATTCCTATTTCCGGTGTTTCGAGCTAAATCTAATCGAAACAAATTACTTTCGCTCTCATTCCCTTCGTTCCGATGACTGTTTTATCAAAGGAAATACGAAAAGCAAGAAAACAAAACTAAGCATATCAAAAAAATCTCGGTCGAGTAGAAATCCACGCGACTGTAAAGTACCTTCGCAGCTTGAATTGAATCCGCAAGAAATTTACATACACGTACTCACCAATCGACGAGCAGATGAATACAGACACTCCAACGGAACGCACACGGTGGTCCTTTCCCCTTTTACGCTTTCTTTTTTCGAATAATTCCATTGACGTTTTGTTTTCCATTTGCGTTTGTTTCTTCCAACGAATTTGGCATTGTTTTCAAACCGGTTGATCAAAATGGGGCAGAAGTGGCGGCTGATAGTGCTAGTTATCACTAGCAAAATCATACAGTATCTTGTTAGTGGTGGTTAGTGGTAGTGTTAGGGATAGGGATTTCTGGGAGTGAAGTTATGACAGAATGCAGGGCAAATGGAGGTGTTTGAATAATACATGGGCCACTTCTCGCGTAACGAATCGAATGGAATCTAATCGAACGAGGCAAACTTTCGAAATGAACTATCACTTCGCGTGGCCGTGAGTGATTCATTCCAGTTTTTCTCACCTAATTCAAAACTCATTTCATCCTTTCTGGATCATATAAAATGTCGAACCGGTTCGGCCGTCCGTACTGAGCCGGACGTCGGTTAGTACGACCCCATTCAGAGTGTAGTGGATTCTCATTTGGGAGCGGACTGAATCGCGCTAAGTGCTCTAACCGGAATCGATCAGCCTGTTTTTGGATCGCTCGCGATATTCAAATATGTAGGCATTGACATTGAAGACCCATTATCGGTCCCGGTTTAACCATTGAACGCGGGGAAACGTGTTCGGATTTGGGTGGATTTTGATGGCATTACCCACCTGCAAGTCTCTTATGCAACGTCAAAATCATACATACCGGATACCAAATTGAACAAATGAATTACGAAATTATGACGACAACCACACATGTAAACGACAACAACAACCAAAGAAACAATCGGACCGCACGAACAATCACAAATTCTCCATCTATGCTTTTGTCCGGCTTTTCCGTAGACGTCCTACTCTTCTCTAACTAAGCGTTTTTCACGATTCATCGCACGATAAATACTGCTCTATCTACATTGGTACTATTTATATATATCGAAACGAAAGAAATCGAAGGAATCGAAACGAGAATCAAGATGCATTTTGAATATTTATAAGAAAAACCGTTTGATTTTTTGAATGTGTAACCGTGCCGATGACGAAACACACACCAACAAGCGAAACCATTTATTGACATCATAATGTATCCATTAAAGTTTAATGATTAAACGATAGTTTAAATAAGAAGAAGATAAGAGAATCAAAATATGCACTAAATCATTACGAAAATGAGTAAATCAATAGAATATTCGGATTGTTCGAGAATGTATCGAACGTTTCAATCGTTTTAGATACGATTAGTCTTGTATTTGTATTGCATAGCACATGTTTCGAAGGCGGTTGATTTCGCTCAGAAAATTTTTTTAGCCTGCGCCGGGATTTGAACCCCAGACATACATTTCGCTGGTGATGAAACCAAGCTCATCAGTGTACAGACGTATCGCCACGTATTCGAAAACAATTCGTTCGAGGTGGTCGCAATAAAAGCACCTAATGAGACATGTGAATTGGTGTTCCTCATAAGGCTGAACGGCTGAACTAGCCATACGGAATGACGATGACTTTCGATGCGACCGGTCTGACAGACGGATCGACAGAACAACCGACCCACGACGACTGACTAACGGAAATCCCATTATGGGATCCAATCTCACTGTGGGTGCAGGTACGCAGCCGCATGTAAAACCTCGCTGAGCAACCAATTCTACATGCATCTACTGAACTGACCGGAAACCAGAACCGGACCAGCTGAAAAAGAGGACGGGCAATTTTCCGGACGAACGATTGATAGCCTGCTTTTCCCGGAGGTTCGGTTCGGGAGAAATCCTCTAAAACTCCCTGAAGTCACCACTCGAACAAACTCAACACTCGTAATAATTCACCACTCATCCAAATCCACCACTTATCCAAATTCACCACTCACTCAAATTCAACACACTTCTAAACCCACTCATCTAAATTCACCACTCTTCTTTATAACTCGACCAAATACTCATCCTAATAAACCACTCATCTTTTAGATTAAATTAGATTTTTTATTTATTATCGGTTTTGTTTAAAATTCATTGGTTTGTTGAAACTGCCTTCGAAAACTTATCATTTAACGGTTGTGTTTCCATCTTGCGGCAGGACTTTCGCCATAATAATTAATGAAAAGCGCACTTCTCTACTTTGAACTGAACGATTTTGGACTCAAGAGGTCTGATCTTGATGCTGGATGATAATTGAAACACACAGATTTACTTTTGACAAGTCCGTTCAGCAGTACGGTTTCGATAAAAGAGAACGAAAAGTCTTTATTCATTTGATAGCTACAGAAAGGCAAAAGAAGTGTTGCACGATTTGCAGCTGAGTTTACAACACCCCAACTCATTGGATCAAGTGGTTCATTCCACAAAAAAATAAAAAAATAGAATAATAATAAATAATAAATAATAATATAAGAAAAAGTCAAAAAATAATTCGAGCTCTTCTGCTCTAACAATTGTGTTCTGACAAAAAAATGGAATTCATAAAATCACTTTGAGCCAATGCCCATATCACACTCAGTCCACGCTGATTGATGATGCGAGACACAGCCTTGGTCAATGCGTCTGCTACGTTGGCTTCCTATGCAACGTAGTTGATGTTGATTGTGCTGTAGGAGTTTGGAGATTCCTCACGAATAAATCAAATGTGTCTGATTTTCGATGGTATTTATTTGGTAAAAACGCTTGGCTTACAAAAGTGACCTATCGTTGCCGACGATCAGAAGTAAAAAGGGGAGAGATAGTGACATTCAACATCGACATGAACTCCGTCCTGACCACTCAGGATGAGAGGTGAAGTTCATGCCGGTATTTGGTGAGTTAAGTGAAGTGTGGTGAGCATGGCCACTAATGATTATCAATAGATGGCGCTGCTCAGCACGCATCACCAGAACGCCACAGTGCTCCCCCACCGGAAAAAACTATCTCTTGTACAAATAAATTCAAAAAAAATTACAAGATCAAGCGGGCAGGAAAAAAAACTCGTCTGCCAGACCGCGTAACTTGGTTAAAGCGCGCTCCACGTTCAGACACCTCGACGGCTGTGTTCGGCGCATCTCGGTTATCAAGCGAGCTCGGTTGGACACTCACAATGGGTGCCTTGGGACGGCTGTCCGATGTTCTTTGCTCATCAGCAAGCACGTGTGCATGTTTTCAATTAAGGTTGCACGAACGGTGACGATTTACCGTGATCAGATGTCTGGGTTGGTCGAATGACGGACATAATGCGACAAATACATGTCACGAACTCGTTTTCCGTCACACTGGATTTTTGTTCTTCAAAGAACTCACCAGGAATTCGTAACTTCTTAAACTTAAACCATTCCAGCTGGAGTTGCACCAATGTCCTCTTCAACTGTCACGCGAAAACCCTACAGAATGAGTGGTGATGCATTCACTTAGTCTACTGTGTGTTTGGCCATGATTGCACTTTTCAATCGCCTGTGCCAATTTTCAATCAATCCATTTGCTTGTGGATGATAAGCCGCTGAGCGTTGCAATTTGATTCCCATAAGAGAGAAACAATTCGGACTCCATCCATCGGTCTCTATCTGTCTCTGCCTGTCTCTATCTGTCTCTGTCTGTCTCTGTCTGTCTCTATCTGCCTCTATCTGCCTCTATCTGTCTTTATCTGTCTGTATCTGTTGGTATGTCAGTCTCTATTTGTCTCCATCTACATATCATATAGAGATCTGTCTCCATCTGTCTCTATCTGCCTTCATCTGTCGTTATCTGTCTCTATCGGTCGGTCTGTCTGAATTTGGTTTTTTGACTGCATCTCTGCAGTCTGCATATCTCTCCCTCAAATCTGCGAGTTTTTTCGCATTCCGTAATTTTGTTTCGCGATCAACGACTTTTTTCGTGGTCGACGACATTTTTTCGCGATTCGCGACTTTTTCACACACACACACAAACACACACGAACACCCCACTACACACCCACCCACCCACACACACACCACCACACACTTATACACACACTCATACTAATACTCATACTCACACACATTGCCTACCAGGCAACACAATCCAGGCGTTCCCATGTGGATGTTATATTAACCCCTGAAAGTTTTCAAATTTTTTTATTCCACACTTGTAACCCCTGAAAATATGCAAATCTTGGTTTTTCAGAGATTTCACAGTTTTCCGGTAGAATTTTACATTTTTTCGGCCATTATAGACCATCAGCAGAGCCAAAGGAACAAAACAATAGAAAACGCAAGCAAGTCAGACTACTCGTTCTCGCGTGATGATGCGTCACCATTATTACACCATCTTCTTTTATATATATAGATAACTTCTAAACGTAGATCGAAAAGTCGTAACTGATCCTAATTCCCTAATGTTACTTGGAATCTCATTCCACAATTTGAATGCTCCATAGCGGAACATCAACTTCTCCCTCCCTGTTTTTACTCTCAATAGTTTCAACTCGTTCTTCTGCCTAATGTTATTCTCATTCCTATCAATCAAACTCAAACTTGCTTATTGAAAGCCACACAAATCTCTCATGCATTATTCTTACTGTTGCACGACTGTCCGGGTGTGACAACCCGTGCACCATATTGAACACGTGTTCAATATGGTGCACGGGTGCACAGAACGACGCAACCCCGATGTAATAGAAGGTTTCCAGTACTGTTACACTTCTTTAGAACTGCCATCGGTATTTCCTTATTGAAGTTAAGCGAATGCTTCGTCTTCCCACCCAACAAGTCGGCAAGTTCTGGGTCATTCTCTTGTTCCATCGCCAGCAGATCGTAATCCACGAGTATAACGTATAGAACGATAACTTCGACAACTTTTTTATCGTAATTCCGTTCTGAATCAGAATGTTTCTTTGAAAAAAAACCAAGGGGTTGAAGATCTCCGTCTACTAACTGGTTGACCACGCCAACTAGCGCAAATAAACTCGCGTCAGCGTGCAACGACAAGGGTGCAACTGCTTTTGGATGTGCCAACGTGGTAGCCTCTGCCAACAACTGTTTACATTTCACGAAAGCTTGCTCAGCTTCTGGTGTCGATTTCCGTCAATTAACCCTTGCAAAGCCGATTGTGGCTCAATGGCATGAGGCAAGGAACGCCTATAGAAGTTCAACATCGCCAAGAACCTACGCAAGTCCTTGGCCACTTCGGGGCGCGGAAAGTTTGTAATGGCCTCCACTTTGTCCAAAAAGAGTCGGATTCCATCACCGTTTAGCAAATGTCCCAAAAATGTCACCTGCCTTTGCCCAAAAACGTATTTATCCGGGGTAATTTGCAAGATATACTTCCTCAGACATTCAAAAACTTCACGTAAATGACCTGCATGCTCTGTGTCGTCGCACGACGCAATGCAAATGTCATCAATGTATGGAAACGCGAAGTCTAGACCTTGGCAAACCTCATGAATATGGCGTTGAATCGTTTGGGCTGCATTACGAAATCCAAAACCCATGGCTGGAAATTCGAAAAGCCCAAATGGTGTAATGATCGCCGTCTTATCAATATCACACGCATCAATGGGAATATGCCTTAGTGAGATCTAACGTCGAAAAAACTATCTTTCCATGGAGTATCGATGTGAAGTCGTGAAGATGTGGAATTGGATAAAGATCCGGCACGGTAACAGCATTAAGGCGTCGGTAATCACCGCATGGCCGCCACTGCCCGTCTCTCTTCTTGACCACATGAAGTGGAGATTCCCAACTGGACTTGGAGGGTCTACTCCGCAACATCGATTCAAACTCCGACTTGGCTGCTTTCAACTTCTCCCCTGACGCGCGGTTTACAAAACACCGGGGGTCCTTTCGTGACTATACGGTGGGTTACAAGCGATTTGGACTGATAGCCCGGTTGACGAGAAAGTACCAGCTCTTAAAACTCATGTAAGAGCGGTGCATAGTTACAGGACGATTCAATTAGCAAATTAGTTAATTAATTAATTAGCAATTATCTCGTCCTTTTGACAATAATAACGTATTATTGTCAATGAGACTGCTTCCTTTCAAGTCAACCATCAAATTGTGCTCCCTAAGAAAATCCGCTCCAATAATTGGACAAGCGATATCGGCCACCACGAATTTCCATACATATTGCCTTCGAAGACCCAACGACACCGTGAGGACCTTTTCACCGTGTGTCGTGAATGCCGACCCATTTGCCGCAAATAAAGGACGGTGAATCGACGCTTCTCGTGGAACACCACTCGGTAGATGTATAACAGAAACATCTGCCCCCGTGTCTTTTTTTTTTCTTCACATCTTTGTTAGTTATTCAAAATATTGAAATAACAACGTCTTTGAACTCTAATTCTAATCGTTGATTCTTTCTGGGATGATTGGTAATTTGAGCAATTTCAGCAATTTCAGCAATTTGAGATTTGAATTGAGAATTTTGTCTGCTCCCGTGTCAATAAGAAATCTCAATTTAGTAATATCGTCCATAATGAAAAGGCGTCGTCCGAGCATATCGATCTTGGGTGCCTCAGACCAAGATCGCTCTACTCGTTTTTTGTACCGCACCACTCATATGGCTGGTAGCACTACTTCGCTCTTGCGCCTTATTTGTTGTGCAAACCACTGTGTCTGGTTGAGCGACTGACTGTGTCTGTTTCGGACTCGGACTACGATTTCTACTGTTCGATGAACGTTTTCTCCATTCTGGCCTCTCTTGTGGTCCTGGACACGACACCGCGCGATTCGCGCTTTTACTCGCAGACCGGCCGTCATGCGATTCCACTGAACGCGATTTAAACTGTTCAACCAATTGACTGACTGTCTTGGTAAGCTGCGCCACTTGTTCCCGCAACGATGCGGACTCATGTGGTTGATCATTCCGCTCAGACAATTGCGAATCGACAGCGGCTACTTGATCCTGTTGTGCCACCTCGTGTATGCGGTCAGCCATGTTAGCTAAAATCTCTAAACACATGGTACCGATGCTAGTAACCAAAACTGTCTGCATGTTGACGGGTAACTTGTGGTACCAATGCTAGTAACCAAAACTGTCTGCATGTTGACGGGTAACTTGTGTATCCACAAGTGTTTCACCACATCATCCGAAATGCCTTCAGCACGGAGCTTCATGTTGTATGTATAATAACAACGAAGGTTTTTGATCACCTAATTGGAACGAATGACAAAGCCTCTGAATCCGGACCGTATCCGACTCACCAAATTGCAAAATTGCAACTTCAACTGCGTGAATTTGCCCGAAAACTAAACCGAACCTTGAGGTATCACCTCAACTCAAACGCCAGAAAAACAGAACTAATTCGACTAACGACAACAATTGGGGTTACGGACGTCTTCAATTGAACCACGAACCCTGTGATCAAACCAGCAATGCGCACAACGAACGACCAGCTGATGCCAACCAATTGAGGTTACGTACACCTCCAATTGGACCAGAGAACACGCGGTGGAGCCGAAAATTCGCACCAACTGAGGCTACGACCACCTCCAATTGAACCAGAAAACACGGTCAACTCAAGAATTTGCACAAAATTTGCTAATCAAAAAAAAAAAACACCGGTCACAATTGAGGTTAGAGCCTCGAAGAACGCTCACAAAAAATGAACACCTTCAATTGACGGATTTCAATGAGTCGGACAAAGCAAATTCCGTTAACACCGGAGGCAAACACCACGGTACGGCGTCGGATTTCTCAGAGCGAAAAACGAACGGAAAAAAGGCACGTGCTGAGTCGCTGAGGACATGCAAACGGGCGCGTAAAGAAACACCGACTCGTCACTCAGCTGAGCCGAAACACAAATCAAAACACTCAAAACACGGAAAAAACTTGCAAAAATGCAGAAAAACTGTGTGTCGAGGAACACAGTGGCACAAAATCACGGGAATCAACACCGAATGCGCCACACAGTTGTAGCCGAAACGCGGCTCCAACTCGCTCGAAAAACACGAAAAAACTTGCAAAAATCGCAAACGAAAAACACCGAAAAACACGTTCTGGGGTCACCAATGTAGGAATTTGGAGATTCCTCACGAATAAATCAAATGTATTTGATTTTCGATGGTTTTTATTTGGTAAAAACGCTTGACTTATAAAAATGATCCATCGTTGCCGACGATCAGAAGTAAACTAGCTGCCAATAGCCATTGCTAATGAACTCCATTTTTGCGTAGTCAACGTATCAGTTGATCCCAATCGGCAAAAGAAAAAAAAGACGAACTGGAGCCGGAAAAAAGGGACTAGCTCTTAATACCCATCGAGAAAACAATTCACAAACAAATGTTCACAAATTCTTGTTCAGGCGGTGGCGACCTTCGGCCGACACATGATGCGCTACGCGCTTCTCCGTATCCGCCTTTAATTTTGAACAATCGGGTCTCCACGGTCTACTTGCGCTACTAATTTGTCTTTCTATTCCGACTCCTTGCCGTATCCGTATCAATGAAATTCAGACTCACGAAAAAATCCGCGGGTGACTCTTTTCCACGCAAAACTCGACCAGAAAGCAAAATAATCGCGAAAAAAAAACAAAATGTCATTTTCTGCCAGTGGAGATATCGCGATTCTGAGTGCATTTTCGAAACATTCTTCAGATCATGTTAACTTTAAATCTTTATCACTTTTTGACTTTTCCAACTTTTCGAACTTTTTCAACTTTTCGAACTTTTCCAAAATATTTACTTTTCTAACTTTTCGAACTTTTCCATTTTTTTAATCTCATTCATTTTTTCGAACTTTTCTTAAATTTTCAAACTTTTCGAACTTTTCAAACTTTTTTAACTTTTTCAATTTTTGGAACGCTTCTAACTTTTCGCGAAACAAAAGCAGCTAGAGGTCTGAAATTTTGACAGAAGTTCATGGTTGAGACGTAGATGATTCAGTTCCAAGAAATTCCACCGGGAGGGATTTGATCCGGAAGCCTGATTCCAGAATTTTTGTGATTTTTGCCTTTTTACAACGGAATTCGATGAGGAACATGGTTTGAAGGTGGTTCTGAGGTCAGTTCCTAGAAATTCCAGCGGGAGTGGTATCATTCGAGGGCCTGATTCCAGAGTTTTTGTGATTTTTGCCTTTCCAACGGAATTCGATGAGGAACATGGTTTGGAGTTGGTTCTGAGGTTAGTTCCTACAAATTCCTCCGAGAGAGGTCTGATCCGGAGGCCTGGTTCCAGAATTTTTGTGATTTTTGTCTTTTTACAACGGAATTCGATGAGGAACATGGTTTGGAGGTGGTTCTGAGGTCAGTTCCGAGAGCATATCCCAGAATCCGCTCCGGGAGTGGTCTCATCCGATGGCCATTCGAACAAGCCATTTGACAAGGAAAACATTGCAGCGGTGCAAGTGTCAAAAATAAATAGTGGATTTGAGTGTGATTTGTGCTAAGAGAATTTGAGTTCAGTCACATTTCAATTTCGGATGAGAATTGATTGTATGCACGTCTTGCATTCGCAAAAAAAACCAACAGAATGAATGCAAAACTAAGCACCGGTAGAGAAAAAACACACGTAACCTTCTTTTAAAATCACAAATTACACTTTCTTCCGCTAGAGTTCACTCAAGCAAACTTGCTACAAAATTAATTTCGGGGTGGGACGAAGTCCGCTGGGCCAGCTAGTAATTTATATTTATTACTTTATTTATTGGTTGAAAAAAAAAAACAATTACACATTGGATTCGCCTTCGAAATTTCATCGATCTGCGAAATTCATTTTCATGTCTCAAGCGATCATTACTGTACAGTGCGTTCAATAATTCTGGACACACTTCCTTATTGAACCACTGTAGTGTGCACATGTTGAGAGCATAACCCTGGGGCGTAGCTAACAACATTTTTCTCGCACGATCAACCTGAGATT
>JANSTV010128483.1:0-17768 GCA_027564135.1 Lestremia cinerea
GATGGTAATTGACGAATTCGAATGGAATCTGTCTTCAATTGGAGGCTTCGCGTTCGCATCATTTGCATATTGATTGACCGACGGCTGCTGTTTTTCGCACAAACAATTTCCCATTGAATCCGTTTACTGGCTCGCTCGAGAACGGATCGCTTCGGAATGGATTCGAGAAGGAATTCGAATGCGCATGTCGATGCACTTGACGAGCACGATGAATGCAGTCGAACTTGACCGTGAATCTGGGGATGGCATGTGGGAAGGGTTGCCGCGTGGATGCTGCTGTTGTTGTCGTCGTCGTCGTCGTGGTGTGGAGAATCAAATGCACTCAAACACCGAATGTGATATATTGAAATTACGTGTTGTCTTTATTTTCATTCGTAAATAATTTTGGGATATTTTTCTTAAAAAAAAAAGCAATTAAAATAATTTCTTAGAATTAAGAAGACTTAGCTTGGGAGAAACTGTCAAAGAGGGGTCTACATGCCCGATGGAGGTCCATTGTAAGGTGGATAGTTTGGATTGTAGCGATTGTTCCGGTTGTACTGCTGTGGGTTTCGTCCGGCATTCGGTTCGGGCACGGTCCCCGGTGGAGGAAGCGGTGGGAACTGGGAGTTGTACTGAGACGCATATGGATTGGGATAGAACTGTTGGTGTTGAGGAGGAGGCATTGGAAGCGGTGGCTGTCCTTGGCTGGCTGTATGCCAACTGTGATCGTAGTTCACTTGCTGAGCGGGATAGTAGCCGTACATGGGCGCTGGCACGGCGGCATTGTAATTACGGTTATCCTTATAAAACTGTTGATTTCCTCCTCGTCCCGGTGAAAAGCCACGATTTCCTCTGAACGGTCGGCTTCCTTGCTGCTGTTGTCGATTTCGAGGTTGTTTCGGCTGCTTCACCGACGGTCCTTCACTTTCAGCATCACTAGTCGACGGTGCGCCCTCCTTGTTCTGCCTCTTCTTGTGACGATCCGCACGGCGAGCAGACCGTTCTTCCTCATCGTCCGAATATTCGCAATATTTCGATGGCGGTTCAATGTCATTCTCCCAGCTGGCATCACATCCCTTTTGACGCATCAAACTCTCCAACACGATGAAGGTTGTGTGCTCTGTGCGAGGGGCAACGTAAACAGTTTGCCCGACTTTGACACCTTTGTCGATAATGTCTTCGGGCTTGTTGAACCGTACACAGTAAATCGGTTCGGAAACGTTGCCCATCACATCGAACACTTGGCCGAGCGTTTTATTGCCTTTGTCCAGAAAGAGGACGGTGTCAATGTCAACGGCTGCGAATCTCGGCAGTGATTCCACCAGCACCAAAGTATCGACAACGCCCGAAATCGAACCAAGTTGAATGCATTCACTTTCCGAAACGGTTAACGTCAGATCCGCGATCGGAGGCAGATCCTCCAAGCCGAATTCACCTTTCGCTTTGACTGGACCTTTTGGCTTTTCATCGTCATCATCTTCATCGTCAGCGGCCAAAAGGCTGATGATTGCTGCTTCGGGGTCGATGTTGCTGACTATTTCACAATCCGAATCCGTGTCGGTTCTGAAAGAAAGCAACCGAGTTTCAGTCGTTCTTGCACGAGGCAGACTTTCCGTGAGAGACTACTTACTCTTCTTCACTTGACGATGCGACGCGGTAATTTTGACCGGCCATTACTTTGTCGAAGATTTCCTTTGCTTGGGAATCAACAGCCTCGTCCTCCTCAGCACTTTCCTCCTCTCCGGATGATGAAGCATATTCGGCCAAGAGGCTCAACGAGTTCGTGGTATTGGTCACTTTGACTGGGGAAGCTTTTGGTGCTGGCTCTTCGATTGGAGTCGCATCCATCGGAGACACCTCCTGTTGGTCACGTTTCTCTTCAACTTGTTTCACGTCATTGGGTACCAAAGTCACTGATTTTTCGCTAGCATTGTTCGTTTTTGTGATGGCACCACTGACAATCGCCGAAACAGCCAATTGCTCGAGAGTTTGTTCATCAATTTCATCTTCATCTTCTATTGGGGGTGGCACCTGTGTAACTTCCACATCATTCGCTTCCTCGCGTTCTTTCGCACCTTCACCGGACACCACAACCTCCATTTCTATCGATTCGTTTTTTGAATCCACATTTTCCACTTTGTCACTGATTTGAACCATCATAACCCCAGAATGATCAGCCAATTCAACGTGTTTATCGCCTCCAGAGGGATCTTCGCTGTTTTCTTTCACCAAATTTTGATTCACCTCGACCGTTTGGGCTTGGTCATGAACCTCTGGTGCTTCAACACACTTTCCTTCTGGATCGTTCATCTTCCGTTCGAGTCGTTCAGTAAAGTGAGAAGAAAAAAAACGTTTCAAACAAGCTGCCTTCACCAGAATCTCACGTGTTTTTCAAATAACAATATCTCAATTTGACAGTTCCATATTCACCACGGTTGACCGTGAGCTGCCATCGCGTTTACACGTCTGCGACTTCACCAAACGTACTCAACATTCCGATACACGATTGAGTACTTTCTTAAGTACATACCGACGATAGGAAAATCGCAATTTCCACTTTATTATCGAATTTTCGCGTCCACCGCCGATTCTCAAAGAAACTCAAGTTGACCTCGGCCGTCCGCCAATGTCGTAGATTCTCTTCACTGTGTGAGTACGTGGTGAACATGGCTGTCAATCATGAACAATCTCTCTAACACCAAATTGAAAGGCCCAACATTGATAGCACACACCGTCGTACAGAATCGCAATACACTCAGATCTCGTGGGGTGTATTCAAACGATTGAAGCACAGTCAATCCACGTATCAACAAATATAATAATTGTCGTGCACACTGATATTGTCATCAATCGTAAATACAAATTGCGTCTGGAGTGTTCAGCTCGGCCAAGTGTATGTCATTTGAATAAAGTTTCACTTATTCCGTAGTGTCGGTAACTGAAGTCAACTGGAATTATTGAATAAAACAAGGCGAATTCCGTATCGAGTTCAGTTTTCGAAAAACACCGATTCGATA
The DNA here is from genome assembly GCA_027564135.1 of Lestremia cinerea. Lineage (NCBI taxonomy): Eukaryota > Metazoa > Arthropoda > Insecta > Diptera > Cecidomyiidae > Lestremia > Lestremia cinerea. The sequence continues at coordinate 3,000 of JANSTV010128483.1, forward strand.
AACACTGCCGACCGCATCGCCCGCAAATCGAGTTCATTTGCCAATTTGGAGAAAACCATTCGCAACCATTCATCTCGAGTAAAAACGTGATTTCGAGGAAAACCGACAAGATGACCAGCAATCAACAGCCCAAGAAACAATCTCCAGCCTACGTCAAGTACCTGTTCGGTGGTCTGTCTGGGTGAGTGCTTACTGATTTTTCCATCATTTTTTTTTTCTTTCCTTGAATTCATCATTTCGCTCATCTGATCAGCAGCGGTTATATAAGTTAGCATGCAAGGTCGCGCTCAACATTGCATTAATTGAGCAAATTTTCATCGGTTTTCTGTGTGACCTCAAGACAATGTTTTGGCGAATCTATTTTTGGACTGGACGAAAATCTCATGAATTTCGGATGGGAAACGACGCGGTGTCAACACACCGTCATACGTCAAACCGATCGAAAACCGACTTGAAGAGCTTGAGAAATCAATTCGTTATCAAGTATTGGTCGCTGGGGGCTAGTACAATTCGGCTGTCGACCAAAACACTGGCGAAAGGTTAAATGTGGGGCGCCCGCTGATAAAGTGCCAAACGCGTCAATCATTGACCGATAAGCGGAGATTCATTCGAAAAACACGCCAAATTGCAAGACCAACGTCTTGTTATTTTCCCCCGTCGGAAATGCATGACGCAAAGATCACACAGCTGGTCGTCAGTGACGATATTCTCTGGCCGACGTTACAACGGAAAATGCCGGTCGCCAAGTGAATCGCATACACAAGGGTTGACCTAGGACCGAGTCGATGTTGACGTTTTGCCAAAACATTTGTTTACATTCAACAAACTGAATTCAAATCAATATTGTCATTAGCATCGATTAGCAGTTAATAGCCCAGCGCTATTGTGGCAATTAGAATGCGTGTTTGTTCAGTTATTCGATTGGAGTGGAACGATTGGAAAGCTTCTTGCGCTGGGCCTTCTCCTTCAATTTCTGAGCCTCGATTCACCTCTCGGACTTGGACATTCTCGCCGAACAGTTTCAAAGCAGACATCCATTCGAAGAGCATGCCAAATTTCGAGAAAAACTCATTTGTTTTGCCCACCCGAAATGCATAACGTATCCGAACGCAACTATTTGGCGGAATTGTCGAGCGAAAATATCGGTGAAAATGTTGTTTTCGTCCGATGAGTCAATTATGATGATTGAAAATTCACAAATTATTCTGTTTATTTACTTTTCCGTGTTATTCTTTGCGTTTATTTGAATGTCAAATTAGAATGGGTGCCACAGTGTTTGTTCAGCCATTGGATTTGATCAAGAATCGCATGCAATTGTCTGGTGCTGGTGGCGGCGCGAAGGAATACAAAAACACATTCGATGCATTAACGAGCATCTTGCGGAAGGAAGGCGTTTCTGGTATCTATAGAGGGCTAGGAGCCGGTCTCTTGCGTCAAGCGACATACACCACCACCCGATTGGGCGTCTACACCGGCCTGAATGATCTCTACAAAACGTGAGTACCTTCGAGAATCGTTTGGAGGACGGTCTTGTGATTCGATTCGTTTTGCAGGAAAACCAACAAGGCGCCGAATCTTTTCGCATCGATGGGCATGGGAGTGATAGCCGGAGGAGCAGGCGCCTTTGTGGGCACCCCAGCCGAAGTGTCACTTATCCGAATGACATCTGATGGTCGCCTACCATTGGCCGAACGTCGCAATTACACCAGCGTTTTCAACGCGTTGTCACGCATTGCCACCGAAGAAGGCGTCGCAACCTTGTGGCGTGGAACCATCCCCACAATGGGTCGTGCCATGGTCGTCAATGCCGCGCAATTGGCCTCATACTCGCAAGCCAAGCAATATCTCGTCGGTACCGGACACTTTAATGAAGGCATTGCATTGCATTTCGTGGCCAGTATGATCTCCGGTTTGATCACAACAATCGCATCGATGCCCGTGGACATTGCAAAGACTCGCATCCAGAACATGAAGACTTTGCCAGGCGCCACACCAGAATACCGGGGCACCATCGATGTCTTATCGAAGGTGGTGCGTCAGGAGGGACCGTTCGCCTTGTGGAAGGGATTCACACCGTATTATTGCCGTCTTGGACCACACACTGTGCTGACGTTCATCTTCTTGGAGCAAATGAACAGCGCCTATGGCAAATACGTCTTGGGCACCGTCGGCGGTTCCGGATTGTAAGCGCAACACAACCGTCAAGCCATCGATTCGATTGTCCAACATTAAGCTACGAATCATCAATTTCACCGTTATTCAATTTTCCGTTCGATATCTGAAATCTGAATTCAGCGGTGTGATCGTTGCATGGTCAACGTAAATCATTCATTTTAAGGTAATTTGGCGAGGCCATTCTTCCGGACGACACCAAGTGTTGCAAAGTGATCGACAATAATTTAGGGAAAGCCATCATTGAGTCGTTGATTCATTGAGAGCACCATCCAGCAGATGCACCATTCGAATTTCATGAAAGCCGCAACCGCACAGTTTTCATCTCGATAATCAATTACCTCAGAAATACATTCTATTCTACATTTTGTTTTCATTTTACTTTATTTCTTTCTGTTTTTCTCTTTCGTTTTTTCGTTTATTTATCTTTCAGCTTAAATCAATTATATATATTTTTTAAATTAATTTCTTGTTTTGATTGATTTGCCATTTGAATGGCGTTTGAGTGGATGGCTGGTGGTCGCTGAGAGAAGCTCTAGCACAGCATGGAAGATATCAATTAAAGTAACAGAGCCCTCCAATTATTCTGTAAATAAATGCCCTCTCTGCAATGGGAGGCGGGTAGCCAAATTGTTGATTAGAACGATTTTGCCAGTTATGTTTGCAAAATTCCGTTGATTTTATTGAACCCCGTTGGTGATGAAGCATTGAATTCGGAATAAAAGTCGTCTGAGTGCAATCACGAGAGTTTGTTTCATTGCTTGAAACGCCTAGAAAGCAGAAGGAGGAAGGAATAGCAAATAACGAGAGCGTTCATTTCAGTTTTGAAAACAACATTTATTCCTTCGATGGTTTGTTTAAAAGAAAATAATAAAATTCATTCTGTTGGTTTTAATACTTGAGTAAAAATATGGAGTCCAAATCGAAGATACCTCCGGGGATATCTTTTGGAGAAAAACGAATCTTTTGAGTAGCTCAAGCGTTGCTTTGCAACGGTTCGTGTGGAGAGACCGGTCCCGATTGGCCTTGGTTGGGAGCTGGCACGGACTGTGAATTGAAGACAGGTCCTGGTCCACCTTCTGAAGCCAATGGAGTAGTCAGTGCTGGCTCGGACTGTGGATTGAGGACAGGTCCTGGTCCACCTTCTGAAGCCAATGGCGAAGTCAGTGCTGGCTCGGATTGTGAATTGAGGACAGGTCCTGGTCCACCTTCTGAAGCCAATGGCGAAATCGGATTGGGTTGAATTTGTGGTTCCAGAGCTGGAGGAATCGATGCTGAGTCCTGTTTGAAAATCTCAGCTGAGCTTTCAACGAGTGGTTTTGGTTTGATCGTTGAAGCTTGGGCTGGAACTACGACTGCTGGATCTGGAACACTTCCCTCTTTCGCAACCGAGCTCGAATGCGCTTCTCCGGCAGTTGATTCTGGAGCCAAATTCTGCTTGAAACCATTTGGCGGCTCCGGCAATGGAGTAATCGAGACTGAGTCCAGCTTGGCAGCCTCAGCTGAGTTTTCGATAGGTAATTGAGGTTCGGCCCCGAAAGCTTCTGCTGGAGCTGTGACTGCAGGAGCTGGACCACCTTCGGCAGCCGAGCTTGCATGAGCTACCGGAAAAATTTGACCTCCCGCAACGGAGCTCGAAAACGACTTTTCGAAAGTTATTCCTGAAGCCAAATTGGCCAGATTTGTCTTGAACTCAACTGGCGGCTCCGGGAATGATAAATTTGAGGCTGAACCCAGCTTGACGGCCCCAGCTGCGTTTTCAACAGGCAATTTTGGTTCGGTCACGAAAGCTTTTGCTGGAGCTGAGATTGCAGGACCACCTCCCGCAGCCGAGCATTCGAGAGCTACTTCAGAAGCCGTTCCGGAAGCCAAATTACCTAGATTCAATTCAGCATTTTCTGGCACCTCAATCCGAAGACGAGGAGTGGAACGAGCTGAAGAATTCTTGCGCTTCTTTGATTTTTTAACTTCATTCCGTTTTTGAATCTTCGGCTTGCGTTCTACGGGCTGAACAGCCAATGGGCGGTTTACAGGCTGAACAGCCAATGGGCGGTAGCCGCCCATGCCAAATCTTCGACCAAAGCTCGGACCCACCATTCGTCTTTTCTCCAAACGCTTGTCCATTATGAAGACATTCTCACCGATCAGTTTCTTGTCAACTTCACGGGAAGCACGTTGCATGTCCTCACTGTTGTGGAACCGAACCACAGCGAAGCCAGTTTCGTGGGTAACATGATGCACGGGACCGAATCGCTCGAAGCATTGTATGAGTTTTTGCTTCGTTGAGTCTCTGGGCAAATTACTGAGGAACAACGTATCGCCTTCCTCGTTTGTAAATCTATCCTCTTGGCGTTCTGGATATTCGGCGATCACAGGGAATCCATTCCACCTGGTACGCAGCAGCGCCTTTCGAGAGTGCTCAGCTTTCTCGTGGTCGGTAAAGTCCAGGAAACAATACCCACGGTTGCGGGTTTCGTCTTCAAACCTCGAGAAAATGATGACGTCTTTCAATCCGCGCGTTTGGCGATGAAAATAAGCGAACAACTCTTGCTTGGTCTTATGCGTATCAATTGGCTTCACAAACAATCGAGTGTTTGGAACGAATCTATGCACCTTCATTGGCCGCCCCTTCAGTGGGAACTGGTGAAATCGCTTTGCGGCAATCTTTGCCACTTCGGGCGTCAAAAACCGAACGAAAACCGAACCCAAGATGTTGCTGTCTCTCTTGCAATGAGCCGAAAGCATGAACACTTTGCCACATTTCTCAAACAACGGAATCAGATCGTGTTCGGTAACGGTTTGGTCCAAATTGCTGACGACAATTTGAGCGTTTTCATCCGGCCAGTCGGATCCGTAAATGGCAGTGAGATTCGTCAAAATACGTCTATTTAGTCTCGTTGATTGTTGAAAGCCCATATCCTTCAACTGTTTGTCGGTGTAAACATCGGTGGACGCCACTGGAACCGCTCCATTGACGAATGCTGCATCATCAGGTATTTCGACAACTGGAATTGGCCTAACCTTTGGCTTCGTTCCCGTTGCTCTCACGCTCGGAGCAACTTCAACGGCTTCGTCATCACTTTTTGGCACAGCCGACGCAACCGAACCATCGCCATTCAAACCCAAGTCGAATGATTTGAATACGTTCCCGATGCAAATCTTGTCCAGCACCTCTTCCTCGAGCAGCCGCACCACATCTGCATTTGCCACAAATGAAACGAAAAATCATCAATATTTCGCTTTGATGAACGACGAACAAATATTTCGAAAATTACCTTGGAAATAGACGGCCATTTTTGTTCAGCAATCCTCCTCTCTTCAGACAATGATCACTTTTCAGAATTATAAAGCCACTTTCTTTGGAAACACTCCTCTCAACGTCACAATCAGTTGGGAAAACTGCGAGTTGTTTTTGAAAAATATTCGATTCGTTTAAATTTGAAAAGTGATTATTTTTTCACTGCGTGAGAAAAGCCGCACTTCAGCCTCTGGCGATCGATGTTTTCGTTGTGACGAGAGAATTCCGTTACTCGAAGCAGAGAGGCGGTCAACGCAAAATGAATGCTGAACGAAGCGAAAGCGTCGATTCCACAAATGAAAAGAAGCTATGTTCGACCAATATTGCGATGAAACCGAAAGGGATGGCACTAATTGCAAATCGAGATCGCATATGTCGCATTCCACCACTTTCAGAGCTCTTAGTCGAACTTTCGTCGTACACGGTCAGCTCTCACCCACACAACCGAGTGTTTGTCTGGAATTCATTCCCGACAAAAACCACGTGCATGTTCCTGTCCGTCCGTTCGAATGAATCAAGATTTGTTCCGGAAACTGAGAGAAGAATCCCCTCGAGATGAGCTCACAGCAAAGCAAGTTGTGCTTCAATGTCGTCCTCAATCGAAAATTCACTATAATTGATATTTCTCGTCGAGTAATCGCGTACGGAACGTGTCCAACTGTCTTTCCTGGTGGGAATATCCATCCGAATGCTGAAAGTGAGCCGATATTCGAGGAATTTTCAATTGATTTTTTGACGAAAATTGATTGATTTTCAGGAAAATGCGTCAACCGAGTGGGTGATCGTCGTCCGTGTTCATGACCGCCGTCATCGAGTATTCTGCTTCTGAGCTACTGGAGTTGGCTGGCAATGGCGGCAGAGACAACAATCGCAATCGTGTCTCGCCACAACACACCGAATTGGCCATCAGAATGGGTTGGGATCTCTGTAAGATGCTAGACAAAGCACCCTCCCTAAGAAGTGGCATGAAGCCATTCATTCATTCAGCCCGAACTGCTTCCAAAAACACTAAAAACATGGGTTCGAGAAAGAGCGATAAGACTGGTTCAAGTCAAAGCCAGGATTATTGAATAATTTCTTCTCGCTTTCACAATTTTCGTTCGTGTTAAAATGCACGTTCGTTCGCATTTGGCATTTGGCAAGGCTTGAACTGTCCTCGAATAAAATTGAATTTATTGTTGAATACTTTTTCAAGAGATTTGACATTTCATTTGACTTGGCTTAACTGCAAACTGGCGATGCGTTACATAGTTGGGCAGGCGCTATCTTATATGGTATCAATCGATATATTACTTCCAATTTTGCCGTCATCGACTATGTGGTGACTGACCTCTTGGAATTGGCTAGCTACGCCTGCGGAGACAACGAGCGCCGCCTCGGCACTTCCTTTCGGTTGTTCGAAACGATGGAGAGGCTGGCTTTCCGGTGGGCTTCTTTCCGAATCTTACTAACAACTGAGGAGCTCCAGCTGGGGGGAAATCCGTCGTACATGATCCAAGTCGACGTTCCCATTTCGCCATCCATTCCATTCCATTTGATCATTCAATTTAACAGGTTTTGACAGCAAGATAATCGAATGCCATCCTCATTTCCTCTCATCAACACCATCAACGAATGCATACAAAAAAAAATGGAGAAAATTTGGAGAGAGTTGTGTTGTGCCCCCATTCGCAGCGGTCGACACACTCGTTATTCGATTTTGCCGCCGAAATCTTGCCATAATTTTCCATGAGCACACATTTTTATGGCGAACGAGCGAGAGCGAACGGTACAACGAGAAAAAAAAACTCGATTATGGCTGGCAATCTGTCATCGTAACGCACCGATCGACCGAGCGAAAGTCATTAGATATTTTTATTCGAGACGACCACAGTCAGTTTGTTGTTTGTTGCAAGCGAATGGGAACAGAGAAGGAGACGCATTGACGATTTGCACAAAGGACCAACCAGCCGATGCCTCATTGACGTAAGTTCATTGCTTTTAAATGAACGATTGGCCGACAGGTCATTCGATTTATTCGACATTTTCCGTGAGTTTAATCGGCCACAGCAAACATTCAACGGCACGCAATGCATTACATTGCACGTTTGCTGAATAGACAAACGGCTTCGACAAACGGAACGCACACACACGACCAAATCGGACAGACAGACAGACAACAACAACAACAACAGAAACAACAAGAACAAACAACGATAAATCTCACACAATGATGATTATAACAACGGCGACGACGACGAGCAAAACGAAAAGGAAACACAATATTTGCTGTGTTCGTTTGGTCTGATTAGTCATTGGTGATTTCGTTGATCGCATTTGGTTGATTTGTCCGAGTCGAATGAAACGCGACGTTGCACACCCGAATCGGTCGCAATAAGCATTTCGTCTTCCAGCAGTTGTCGTAGTAGTAGTAGTCGTCGTCGTCGTCGTCGTCGTCGTCGTCGTCGTCGTCGTCGTCGTCTTCGTCTTCATCATTATCGTCATCGTCATAGTGGCTCTTGGGTGTCTGCTTGTGTGCGACGTCAAACAAATCGAATCGAAATCACATTGGATTTTCTGTAAATTTTTATGGAATTGATGCATTTTTCCCGAAACAGTGAGCCAAACAATTGATTTGGTGCATCCTCGATAGAATTTCATAGCTGAGGGGAGGCAACGGTGGAGGTTAGATAGTGCATGTGCATGAGCCAGTTTGTGTGGCAGATGAGATCTTGCAAAACTAAATCAATCGTGTGAGTGAAGAGCCGTTTGACAGAGCGATCCAGAGCAATGGGGACAGATGATTTGGTCACATCATCCACAATTGGAGCTGCAGCCAATGACGTATGCTGTACGATGCCGTCCGATGTACTCTGCGCGATACAGCCGGACGGTAAAGTCGTCCCAGAAGACCTTGAAACGGCGGCGGATGCGGCTGCCACCAAAAAAGCTGAACAGTTCGACGAGACTGTATCGTCCAGTGGCTACCACGAGAAAGTCACCGATGAGACGGCATGTCTGATGACTACTCCATGCCAAGGCCCATGCCAAAGCAAGTGCTGTGATGATCCCGAAACGGCTATCGATATCGTCGACCAAATGTTACCAGTGATCAATCGACTGAAACGGTCGACGGCCATTGTAAGTTGAAATGCTGTCAAGCGCCTGGCATGCGTGCGTGCGTGAACCGTTACGTGATTGTTGTCTCTTTGGTTTTTGTTGTTTAGGAGCCTTGCTGTAGCAAACGCATTTTAATCAATCACAACGAAACTGAAGTTCCTACAGATCGACCAGTCGATTTCAATCAGATCGAAGATGTCGATCGGGTGGCTGACGACAAAACGAATTCAAGTGCCATTTCAACGGCTGTGACTGCGAATAAGTAAGAGTCCGATTGGTTGGGTTGGGACCGAAGGTGACTTGTTTGTTGAACCTTTACTAATGATTTTTCTTGCAGAGAACTCGATAAGGTTGGTATGACGCGTTTACCAACAACAGATGATGACGGGCTCTCGGAACCTCAACCGGGACCAAGTGGTTTGAATATTGAACGGGGGTCAACCGAAGGTTGTGATGATGATGATGACGATGATGATAGCGGTTCGGACAACGATGACGAGGTCATCCAAACGAATTCAGTGCGACGATCTGATAGGAATGATGAGTCACCCAACAGACCAAAAGTGAATTTAATGTCTTCGGCGAATGTCCGCATTGACGACAAGACGGATAGTACCGGTGATGCAAGCAAAGACATGGCTGTGCTGACGGCACCAGATTTGCAATTGGATTGGGTGTCGGACTCTAGTGATGAAGATGAAGTGGTGTACGTACCACCATCGCCGTCCCAAGCCCCGGAGATTGATCTGACTAAAGACTCTGATGAAGATGACGCAGCGGCCGGTGCCGAGAATCAACCGCCGACCAGCGATCCTTCACAACCCGCGACATGCAATGAAGAATGCCGTCGCTTGTACAATCGCACACCAGGTCGATCGTGCCAATGCCGTGACTCTCCGAATCGAACGTCGGTACCACCTCCACCGTTGCGGTCGAGTCTTTTTCAGTCGGGATCAAATGTCACGACCCCATATTTGTCTCTGATCAATCGAACTAATTGGACAAATCAGCCATACATCTCGTCGGTCAATGGTTCAGCCACAACATCATCCACAGCAACTGTCAGCCAACCAGGAAGCTCGAGTCCGTCCGTTGCATTCCAGCCCACTTCCCCGTCAACTGCCAATCGAAATGCCACGACGTTCAATACGCAACGCACGCAATCACCACCACGTTGTCCGAACGTGAGCAATGACCGTAATCGCCGTCATTTGAACATGTACCACCACTATCATCACCAGAGCAACAATCACCACCATCACCACCACCATTACACTCGACCACCAGCGTATGCACCGCACGAGCACCTGTGGCATCGCCATCAAGCGAACCAAGAGCTACACCGTCGTCATATGACCAATTCAACGACAGACAACACTCTGGCCAACTTTACACCGATCCCCGCCAGTCGCACAGTTGTCCCGGCCAGTCAGCCCTCCCACTACTGTCTGTCGTGTGATCAACCGCATCCAACCGAATCGGGCCGTCGACGCCCCTTCGAGCCGATTCCACGTGCAAATATGCATTTGGCGCGTCGCAACGATCCAGCGCATCAGCACGTCCACCACCACATGTACCATCACTATCCGACGACGCCGGACTCTGTTCATTCTCAAGTGCTCAGCATTGGAGTAAGTTTGATTTCGATCATGTGGAACTGAACGGTTTTAACGAATGACCTTATCAATTGCTTCATTTCAGCTGCGACCCAACGAATACACGCACTCTTTCCACTCGAATCCAAACCGCTTGCGAACGCTCAGCCAATTTGTGCGTGTGATTGAAGAAAGTAATTTCCATCGTTGCGTCCGCGGAGCCACAATGGTGAGTAAATGATCACTTCCACATTCCAACATAAAAGCTATGACGTTCACGTTCGCTTCGCAGGAAACCATCGAACGAAACACATTCCCTCACAAATACAAGAGCGTTCGTCGACCTAGCGAATTGGACGACGACGATGGCGGCGAGAAATGCACCATCTGTTTGTCGTACTTCGAAATCGAGAACGACGTCCGGTAAGTGTCCAACGGGTCTCGCCAACAACCAAAACGGGCATCGACACTAAATGCGCACCGTCATTTCTCTTTCAGGCGCTTGCCGTGCATGCATTTGTTCCACCGATCGTGTGTTGACCAATGGCTGGTCACAAACCAACACTGTCCAATTTGTCGCGTTGACATCGAAACTCATCTGAAGGACGATGTTCGTCGTCTTTGATTCCTTCTGGAGTCTCTGCTATTTGCCGATCGCTGTCCATCATCCAACGTTCGCTCAAATCAATATCGTGCCATAGCTATTCGTCGTTGTGTCCTCTTTTGTGCCGTCTTTGTGATAATCGTAATTCAATTGTCTTTTGGTCTATCGTTTTGTGTAGTCCCGCACGACGACCCTGTTTAATTTGACTCTAACCGCTTCGAAATGATATTTCCCAATCGAATGTTATCGATCGAAACTGAACGTACACGCAGCGCCTCATTATCAACAACAACAACAACAACAACAACAAACACAAAAACAATTACACCGATGCATACATCGCAAATGTATATAAGAATTTTATTGTGAAATTTGTCGAAAAGCAAACAAATTCATCGATTTTAGTTTAAAAAAAAATTGTTATTAATTAGCCATCCAATCCGATTGTTGGATTCGGCAGACAAATAAAATGAATGATTTTCATGGAGAATCCGGCATCTCAAATGTCACCGCAGGTGCATTGGATCTGAAAAAGGAGAAATGTGGCCTACAGAATCGATTATAAGCAATTTTGTCTTTCTGTTTTTCCTCGATGCCGCATTGATGATATAATTTACAGTGTCTGATCGGCATCAAGAAATCCATTTGTGGCTTGTGTCTGACCGCATGCGTATCGACCCACGTTTTCGATGTGGAATCGAAACGTTTCGGTGCAGAATGTAAGGAACCAAAAACCGTGAGGGAATTCTCCAAATCGCATATGTGATATAATTGACAGTTGGAAGGAATGGGCGGCATCTGAAAAGGGAACAAGAGTCGAGTGAGTTGGGTGTCCACAAGATTTTCGACTCGGAATGTTGTTTGTGTCACTCACTAAGGTCCAGGAGTCCTCCTTTGGATCATACCGCTCAACAGATCTCTTGTATGCACGACCCACGTGACCGCCAGCCACCCAAATGTATCCATCGTATGCATAAACACTAAAATCTAGCCGTGCCTCAATCATTGGCGCCATCATCGTCCATTCCAAGGTTTCCGGCTCATAGCATTCGACTGAGGAGAGAATTTTCTTGTTCTCGTTTTCACCGCCGATTGCGTACAGGTTGTTGAATAATGAAATCAGTCCCAGCTTGCTGCGACGCGTGTTCATGTAGCGGATACTCCACCATTCGTTGGTGATGATGTTCAGTCTCTCGACGCTGTTGAGGACGCTGTTGGAAGAGTTTGTTCCACCGGCGATATACACAAATCCGTTGAGAAAAGTCGCTCCGTGATTGTGTCGCTTGGTGTCCGGACTCGGCGCGTCGACCATGTTCGCTGTTTTCAAATCAAGGTAGCGGACGCTGTTTTTGCGGGCAGTCCCCGTTTTCTCGTTCCTCTCGCTGAACAGGTACACACGGTTTTGGGCGAGCACCACATTGCGCAAATTCAAGTCGGTCACCACCTCCTTGAACTCCACCCAATGGGCCACTACTGGGCAGTAGCATTCGAACAGCCAACCACACTCCTGCCGTCGCACCATCAATAGACTGTGATTGATGGACTGGCGGGGTGACGTATACGATTGCATTGGCGAACCGCGTGCAATGCTGTTGTGCCAGCAAATAACTTCGCTGATCGCCTCCATGCATTTGAATTCTCGACAAACTGGCTGAACCGTTGAATTTATGAACTGAAATGAGTCAATTTTCAATACAATGCTTTCGGTAGGCAAACAAATGAAATATAAACAAATATTGCCTAATGTTCTACCCATCACGTAAAAATTGCCCGCATCCAGGGGCAATAGTGAATTGAACGTTATTACACAAAATTTTCGATTCGAGACTCACCACCGGATCTAACAGCGTCAATCGAATGTGCTTCAAGATCTCCGGAAAGAATTCCGCCCGGTCCTCTTCGCTGTGATACACCCACGACACGGCTGCCAAAAAAACGTTCTCTTCCGATTCCACTTGAAGGCTGTTGTTTTGCAGCAGTCGTACAAGCTGCTCGCAGTCCATTTCTTTGAATTCGTCGACGTTCATAATTTTTTCAAAGTTCTCACAGAAACACTTGTTGGACGTGGCTAAGAGTCTTTTCAGCTGGTGCTGTTCGGCCAGAGCGTTTACACCCAAGCAATTCCTGAGATTCGTTCGAATTTCAATGAACCGACTGCATTCTACGAGAGCGGGCATGATTTGTAGAAAAGCCGCTGTTTCCAGAACAAGTTGAACGTTTAGCTCGTTTAGGTGGATGCGACCGGTGTAACAAAAGCGAATCAAAGGCTCGAGAATATCTCCCCGTAGCTCTCTCAGTTCGACTTCATTCTCATTACGTTCTCGTAATTGGCTGGAAAACATGCCGGCGAAGAACGGACTCGAGGCAGCCAGCACCACTCGATGTGCTGGAATACTAAAGCAATCACTTGAAGGACTCGAATGATAGAGTGGGTTAGTGTGTTCATACCTGGTGCGTCCGATGCCTGCGATCAGTATCACGTCACAAAATTCATGGTTCTCGAGGAATTTGGTCAACTGCTGGAAGCCCAGCAACGATTGCTTCTTCGATATATCGATATCCTCCGAACATTCGCCCATTTTCAAATTGATGTTGCTGTAAATTGATACAGCATTGTTCAGCGCCATTTTTGCAGACACCCTTTCAACCCTACGGATTCACACAATGAAAACGACGCCACCGAACACGGTGTTTGTTTACCAAATGCGTCTGTCCCTTTGTCGCCATTAGGCTGCCATTGATTGGTTGCGTACACGTGGGTGCGTAAATCGCTGCACGGTCCCGTCATTCACCAAAGGATGGCAGCACTGGGTGCATTTAAACATTCTCGAAATGTTCGACACAAATTTTATCGCAATGGGCGATTATTATTGCGATCGGTGCCGGTGGCCATAGCCACATGGGCTGATAGTGTCGACCGTCATTCAGCGCTTATCTCCGGAAAATCCCGAGATTTGGCCGAAAGGCTATTTGCGTGCGTGTTATCGAGAGGCCACGGCCGCAGCCACATCATTTCGGAGGAAATGTTTTGATTTCGATTGAGCAAAACATTTTGAAGAAATCGAATCATGAAACGACCTTTTCCATGGAGATAGCACGCCTGCGATGCGTCTGACTCAGAGTGCGGTCACATCGACCCCAGACTTTCGCGTTTTGCCGTTTGCCGTTTGCCAACTCTCTAATCAAATCTGATGAAAATTGCATGCAATCGCCGTTGATTTGCAAATTGCATCAATTCATTGGCGATGATGCCGAGAAAATTCCACGCGACGGTTATCGACTTCCTCTGCTCGCAGCTGCGTGGAATAGAATAGAATAGAATTGTTTTTGGCATTAACCGAATTGGTTTTGTGCTCGCGACCGATGTGGCCGATTGCAATCTGTAATTCATCGGATGAAATCGAAAACGAAACGCTTGATCATCGCTGATTGAGCTAGCAATTGCCATGACGAATTGTTGCGGCGGTGTTTTTGTTTTGATTTATTTTTGTTGTTTTTTTTTTGCTTTGTGAATTGAACCGAGGCGAGCAGTGAACAAAACCTTTTCTTTTCGATGAAAACGACGTTGACGTCGACGACGACGACGACGACGACGACGACGACGCCATCGTTAATCATCAACAGATTCAATCGTCGAAAAATCAATTGCCACCAAGGTCGTTTATTGCGGACGTCGTCGCTGAGATGATATTCGCGATTCGCCGGCGCTGTTGATGGCAACTTTGTTGAACCGAAAACGTTTAGTTGAACTTGAAATCGTCTCTTGTCGTTTCCTCTCTGCGTCTCTGCCGTTTTCTTTTCCAGCTCAGTTTGCGGTGCCTTTGCTTTGCACCTTCATTCGTTTACTAATTTTGTTAATTTCTGTTCGATTGCGTAGCAGTCAAAACTAACGGTGCATTTGCCTGTTTGTCTTTTTTCTGTTTCTTCTCTTTTCTCTCCTCTCTCCTCTCTCTCCCCCTTCCCTCATTTCGATCGGATCGCAGTTCGCGATAAAAAAAAAA
>JANSTV010128594.1:0-15021 GCA_027564135.1 Lestremia cinerea
AGCGACATATGAAATTTACTGTTTAGCAAATTTGCTACAAACGCTTTACATGCGTGGCTGAGAAAGAACCACACCGACGATGATTCCGATTCGTGGGGTGGTTAGAGCTTGTGGTCGAACCACAGACTAATTGATTGATTGTTGTTGAAATCGTTTGGTGTTGTTTGCATTGTTAGCATTCCACGTCCACATCGCCGTGATCGATTAACCGCTTGGATCAATTATAGCCTCAGAATTAGTCCTTAAAAATGTCGTCGTCGTCGTCGTCGTCGTCTTTAGACACAATCGACCGATGCTTCAGATTCTTAAAGCTTTTTGGCTGTCTCGGATTGTCTCTTTATGCGTTTGGGTGCTGCTCCTTTCGGTCTGCGCACAACCAACCCGAAATCTTGAAGAAACTTCCGAAACGTCTAATTTAGTGAATGTCATTGAACGAAATTCGTTGTTCAGACAAAGGGACCTGATCATCCGTACGCCGATGATCACCTTGTGATATTTGTACTGTGCTGTTTCCATCGAATCGAACTCTTAGTGAATTCCATCAGTGAAATTATTCATAGTGTTTTGTTTGTTCTTTTTTTCGTCGTTGAGTAGATAGCAAGTTTCATAAATGTTAAGTCCATTTGTTCAAAGTATACCAAAAAGGAAAAATGAAAAAAGCAGATTTAAACGAATTTACTTTAATTGACCGTCTTTTATTTGCCTCGCTTCGTCACTGTGAAATGCCACAGGTTTTTGAACTTTTTCACGCAGGGCCTTTCCGGCAGCGTGATAATTAAATGATCGATTTTCGATTGAAGTCTTCTCCATTCGTCACCCGACAGACGTTTGGAGGTAGCTTGTTGGCCATTTTCTCGGTAGTCTTGTTCGTCTCGCATAAACTTTTGAATCTCTTTGACGGTTGAAATCTTATTGATGTCCAGCACCGGGGCAACTTTGACTGGCTTGAAGTTGTCTCGACGGATGACCTCACCCAGATCGAGGTTTTTTTGCTCTTCTGTGCGGTTTTGATGAAGCAACGTTTCCATTTTGACTTCACGCACCACCGATTTCATACTCAGTTTGGGCTTGTTTGGTCCTTGTTGTGGGTTCAACTTCCTCTGAGGCTCCCGAAGAGTTTCAATTTCGATTGCTGCGACTCTTGGCAAAGAGATGCTACCCGAATCCGTGTTGTCGAATTCGTCTATATCGAAGGCAATATCACAATTTGTCGATTGTTCCTCGACGGGCAGATCGAATTCAATTTCCATCGTCCACTCCTCACCCAACCATTTCTCCAACCGCTTTGGCAGCTCACAATCCTTTGGTAGCCACGATCGTTTTTTCTCCACGAAAAACACTCGGTACTGCATCAACTCGTTGTAGAAGAAAACGCAACCTTTGCCCATTTCCACACAGATCGACCAGACCGTGCTCAATGCCGTTATGAATGTGGTCATTGTTTCGACAAAGAATCCCATGTTTAGCAGTTCCATGCACCCCGTGAAGGACTCTCTAGCGCATGAGACGATTCGCAAGAGAATTTTCGCAGCACTTTGAAGACGGACCAGCAGGAACTCCACATTGGCGGCGGTTGGCAGAATGACCTCCCCGTCCAGTTGGTACAATGATGTCGAACTATTGACATTCCCAATGGTTTCGGTGATGTTTAACTCTTTGAAGCGACACAAAGCGATGTGAGTCTTTCGCAGAAAACGGAAGAGATGCTGAAGGCGGAACGAGTGCGCTCGACGAGCTATGAGCCGTGACACCAATGCAGATGCCTCGTTCAGCTTGTCCATGTTAACGAAGCTCGTTGAGCCATTTCCCAGAACTGCTTTGAATGCGACGACATCTGAAATTAATGAATGTTTAAGACTCGAAGCGAATGATTGAATGACAGCGAAACCCACCAAATTTTCCCACTTTCTGTCGATTCGAATTATTTGATGGTTTTCCAACATTTCGTACATTCCAAATACTTGCCATCTTTCGATTCTCAGGCAAAACAGTTGTTTTGATTCAAAACCCGGAACATGTGCTGTCACGAACTTGTCAAAAACGGGTGCGTCTTATGCACTTCAGATGGATGCATTCCGACAGGTAATAAACAAACGAATTCATTTTCAATCATTAGACTTTTATTAAGACGAAAGTTAACAAAATTAAAGATTTTTCAAAACAGAAAAAACAAATTAAGAATATATCTCAGTCGATGGCTCAGATACCGTCAAGCAAACGACATGAAATAATAGTTGGATTGGTCTTCACCACGACCGATTGCGGGATGTAGTTTCGCTTCTGAAAAAAAAAAATGAAATTCATGAAATGCTTTGCTCTCAAACGACCATTCGAAAATTACCTTAACGAAACACTTGAAGTTTTTGCGTCCATCTGGCTGTTGATAGGCATCCGTCACGTCGTGACTGCGGATGGACAAATTCAACTTGACAGTTTTCACCTCAAACGCATTTCGAATGGACTTCACCCATTTTTGGCGTTTTTCCTCGTCCGTCAGATCGTCTTCGTCGATTTCTTCCTTGATTTGAGTCGAAGCTCTAACCTCCGTCGGGTTGTCTCTCAACGTCAGATCTCTTTTGAAGGCGGATCTGAGCCATCCGTCCATCGAGATTTCCACCGGATTGACATCGATGATCAGTTTTGCCTCAGGTATTCGCCGGAGCGGTTCAACCGCTGATTGATTTGCGACATTCGTTGATCGACTCTTTCCCATCAACTGTGTGGAAGTGGCAGCCGGTTGAGGGCGGAACGAGAAAATCTCGTCATCATCGTCGTCGCTGTCGGCAGGTAGGGCTTCTTTGCGCTGGCTAGCCACTTGCTTCTGTCGCTTAGCAACTGGTGGAGCACCAAATTGGAATGCATCATCATCGTCATCATCACTGTCTGCATCCAGCAATGCCAAAGCACGCTTCTTTGAGCTTTCTGGATCTCTTGGAGGAGCCATAGCTGGGGCTGGTCCTGAATTTTGTTCGTTTGTGCTCCGCTGGGAAGCGAAGGTTTGTGAACGACTGAGCCAATTACCGCTCTCAACTTGAGATTGGTTTATTTCTTCGCTTCGGGGCTTCTTGCTAGGCGCTTCCTCACCAGGAGAGTCCAAGCACTTCCGCTTTGTTTCAGAGGACTCCGGTAGGATTGTATTCAATTTTCTTGGGAGTGTTTTCTCCTTGGTCGACACAGCTTCAGGTGTGATTGACTTAACGAATTCTTCCTTTATCACCTCGGGGGAAATTGGATCTGCTTCAATAGCCATCTTCGATGTGGACGGTTGCTCATCAATTCTCGCAGAAGAATCCTTATCCAAATCGATTCCAATGACTTCACTCTTCCCACCGTTATCATTTTCAGCTTCATCCGTCAAATCAACCGTTTCTGGAATCTCCACGGAGCAGTTCACCATTCTGAGGGGCACCGACTGTTGTGACGTGCCAGGCACAAGAACCTTTTGTGAGTCCAACATTGCAGCCGATTGCTGAAAATCATGCTCAAACCGATGCTTTGGATTGCAAAATCTGTCGATTGACGAATTTATGATTGCCAGACCGATTTCCGCATCGCTGATGAGACGTTGATTACGACTTTGAACGAATTCCTCAATCGAATCCAAGTCTTGTGAATGCTGGGATTCAATCGATGGCATATACCGGACAACAACCACATTGTCTTTAACCAGGCTAGTCTTTCTCATTTTTGTAACGTCCAAACTCGCACACTTTCCATTTGCCAAAACGATAATTGGCTGGAATCTCTGCATATGCCGTTCAACCATAAACACAAAAGTTTTGCCAGAGAACAATCGCTGTCGATTCAGATTAACATTGAGCAAAGCGGGCTCTTTCAAAATGTACGGTTCGGTAATGGGCGGCACAAAGGCATTGATATCGGGCAATGCAACGTTTCTTCGAATCGACCGCTCGTAAGCTTCCCAGAACATTGGAGTGACTATTGGTATGCCTAAGGCCAGCGACTGCAGCACCTTCACAGTGACAGATACATGAACCATTGTCAAATGGGTGCAGGAGTCGTCCCAACTGCTGAAAACGGTTCCGCCAAGCGTGCCAATCACGGTTCGCAATCGCTGGGATTCGGCTGATCCCAACGTAGATGTCAGCACATTGAACGGCACTTTTTCCAATCGCCAAACATTTTCAAACCGACCAAATCGCACGATATCGCCGCTTTTCAATTCGATTTCTTGGTTCTTCGGAATCGCATGCTGCGCTGACATGCGTTTGTTGATGTAATTCCCATATTTTGATCCGCAATCAACGATTTTGACGTGATCCTGTGTGGGAAAGAGATGAGCGTGCTCACGGCTTATGGTCTGGTCGTCACTCAACACGAGATCGGCATGCAGACGACCAACCACATATTTCGGCTTGTCCAACAGCATATACCATCTACGGCCTGTAAATCAAGTCTTTTGTTGAAATTTCTTCAAAGTTTTTCATTTATCGAGCTCTCACCTCCTTGAACACGAACTAGCATCCACATTTTTTCTAAACTTCTTTTTCACTTTGAATTCGGTAAGAGTGGATTGTTTTTCGAATCAATTTTCACAACAGGTTACCGCCGAATGCTTGTTTACTTTGACAATTGTTCGTCTCTTCCCTCAACCAATCCCTCGTGTGCGGTGTAAACTCAGCTCCGACATTTGACGTTTCGTTCAGCAACATTTTTGGTGTTTTGATTAGTCCTCCGAGTGAATTTTACTGAACGAGAAATGGCTAGGAGATCATCATGAATATTTTGCCACACAAAAGGTATTTTCAAACAAGAAATTCCTCGAAAAAATAAACAATAATTTCAACTCATTCTCACTTTCAGTTGGCACGTTCGAACGAGAGCGAACATCGCTCGTGTTCGAAAAGATGAAGCCAAAGCAGCCGAAGAGGAAGCTGAACGTCAGCGAAAGATAGCCCTTGCGGTAAGAACTTGATGACAATTGAATAGATCAATATTTATTGGAATTCCTTGCAGGAGTATGAGGCGCGAATTGATGTGCTTCGAAAGAAAAAAGGGGGAGATGTGGAGCCAAAAGATGACCATCCGGAGAGATCGAAAACGCCTGAGGCATCGACATCAAGCAGCGGTCACATCGATCTGTTTGCGGATTACGCAAACAAGATCACAACGGCCAAACCAATGGATGAAGAGAAGCGTCTCGAACAGGAGAAATATGAAAAGCAAATCGGCTATTTGACTTACCTGGGACAGGATACAAACGAGGCAATGGGCACCCGCAACTGGTATGATGTGGCGCCCAATCGAGATGATGGCTACGATTCAAAAGGTCGGAGGATCGAGGTTGGCTTGAAGGTGAAAGAACAGAATGATCCCATGAAACGGTTCATGCAATGGAAGGCAGCCACCACGAAGGTACCATTGGCCACAGTCAAGTCCACCGTTTCAACGGCCAGTAAGCTACATTCGATGAGCGAAGGTTCATTGGATGCGCCAAAAACAACGGAGCCCACACGAACATCGGGATCGTCAAGTGAAGGCACTGCAAAACGAAGACTCAGTCACAAAAAGGAGAAAAAGAAGAAGAAAAAACATGACAAGGAGAAGCACAAGAGAAAGCATCGTTCACGAGATCGGGACCTTGGGCAGGATGATGAAGCGTTATTGAAGAAGCAGAAAATGGAGAAAACAATGAAAATGCGAGAGGAACGATTGCGTCGGGAAGCCGACGAGAAAACGAAAACGAATGCATTTCTGTCAACGAAATTTCCCGAATTGCTTCCAAAGGCTGAGCCATCGAAGAAAGAGAAACCCAAGGTGGAGGTTCGCGTCAAACAGAAATACAATTCACAATTCAATCCAGAATTGGCAAAACAGAATTTCATGTAAATGCGTTTATTTTCTAAGTAATTATATAACAATAAAATGCCCCGCAACGGGACGTTATCTAAGTGAATTTATTATGGTTTTAAAGGTATTCACCGAACCACTTGTGGTCGATGGGTTTCAACCAATTGTGGCAGCCATTCAGGTTGTTTTGAATGACGTACTTCTTGGTCCATGGATTCAAATTGAGTTCGTCGTTGCGTCTCTTATCTTCGGCACGCTTGTCCAGCAACTTTTGGGTGACCGCTTCGGCAGCAAACGGTAATTTGGCTGCGATACGAGTCATGAATTCCTCGATCTGAAATCGGAATGGTGGTTTTGAATGAATGGTCAGTCCGATGAATGACAAACGAACTCACCTCTTCGTACTCGCAACGACCGCCAACCTCGAAAATAACCCGCCCAGGTTTCACTGGGGTGCAATAGTGATCGATAGCGCCCTTGCCACCGCCCAATCGTACACCGATACCCTTCTTGGTCAATGGTTGCCAAGGTGCTGGTACTCGCCACATTGCGAACATTCGGCTCGTGTCAATCTTTCGGCTGATGGCTGTTTGATACGAACAACACACAATTAACGTCTCTGCGCGAATCCAACGACCCGTTCAACTTACTCAGACGCATCATCTCAAAATGCGGATGCTTCAATCGGCCTCCTCCTATGGCCACTATGCCATACTGTTTGTGAACTAATGTGTTGTGCACCAGTTCGGGTCCTCGCATGAGCTTCAAACGCTTTTGCATTTTCGGTGGACGCAAGTTGTTTGTGTATTGCGGTACTTTGTCGTACATTCGCAATTTGGGTCGTTCCTCGAATTCGACATCTAAATGGAATGATTTTGTTCAGTAAATTGAATGATTTTTCGGACGAGATGGGGCACTCACCGTTGTACGTTGGAGGTGGTTTGAAGTCCTTCAAGCCAGCACATTGGATCCATTGCGGTGTGCTGTTTACACCTTGGATTTGCACTGAAACACGAACATCGATTGTGATTAGGACGCATCGCAACGAAATTCCGGTGAAAACACTTACGTGAGCTGAGAATTTTACTTAAATTTCGTATCGACAACATTTTAATGAATTCTCATTGATGAACCGAATGAGGGTTATGTTTTCGTCAAATGTCAAAGTCGAATACACGTCGTTTACATGATTTTCAAATGCGAGTCAGTTTACATCGTACGGATCTTCGATGCGTTAGAGGAGCAATAGCGATGGATCTCGGTAACAGACACATTCAAGCATATGATTGCTTACTTTGTTTAGCTGGCGATGAGATGAAATTAGGGAAATAAAAGAGAGGGAAGATTGTAGTTGTAGATACCGGTTGAAAGACCATTCCAAACGAATGTCACTTCGTCTCGATATTCAGCAACTCTCAATTAACCGATATTCGATGAAATTGACACCTTTACGCCCGCTCGTTCCATTCAAACTCAGTTCATTACTGTTTCATCAGTCGCAAGAAACGGGCACTTGAAAGAAAAACAAAATAAAACTAAAATGGAGGAAGTATTCCAAAACGTTTATGAAGGTCTCCATTGGCAATCGGATCTAGCAGCATTTTGTGCGTATTGTGGCCACCAGGATTCGCCATTTGAAATAGTGAGACACGAAATCAAGACTCATCCAGAACTTGAGGTAGTCTTTAGTCGAGTGAGGCCCGACATGAGTGAAAAATTGAAAAATCACGAGTACATTTACCGAGAGTGCCCATTCTGTGATGCCAATCCCGAAACGAATGATGTTCAAGCGTGGCTCAGCCACATCACACAGCACACTGGCGAGACCCCTTTCGAATGCATTCGTTGTCTCAACAATTCATTCGAAAGGTATTGTCCAACATGTTATCGAGATCCATTGAACAATCCGCCTAAGTTACTCAGAATCGATGGGTTCATTTGTCGGCATTGTAATTACGTGAAAATGTCGTTCTGGAATTTGAAGGAACACCTCCAGAAGCAGCATGTTATTCCGCGACCCAATGACAACGACTGGCTGGCAGTCACTTTGGTGAACGTCGAGATCAAGGCTGAGAGGCCAGAACCGAACTGTCCGCCTTTGGTAAAAGCTCCGAATAGAGGTGAGTGAGAGCAAAGCTCGGTGATTGGATTCCTCATTAAGTCTCGATTGAATTTGTCTCAGATCGATTGGCGCAACGTCCAGGTCAACGGCGCAGGAAACTCTGATTGGAAATAAGCGCCCCTGCTTCTGGTACTATTTTTGACAAGAACGGGACTCTCACCAAGGAATCACGGTGGTATAGAAATATTTTTTTTTTAAATTTACTTTTATAATAATCAACATTTTGAAATTAGAAAATATAAATTGAAATTTATTTCAAAAATCTTATGATCGTATTTGATGCCATTTTTCCAGAATTGCGGTTCGATTTGGCCATATTTGCTCCGTGCCAATGGTGCACCAAAATCTGAAAAATTAGAAAATTCCAAATTGACGAAGAAATTCGTAATTCGTTGGATTTTCAAAGTACTTACAGCCCAAACAGAGCCCCACCCAAATGGGCTGCGTGATCAAAGAACTTCCACCTGAGCAAGCAGCCTGCCAAATCAACTCCCATGATGACTTTGATGGCCGTTCCGGCACTGAATAGAACTCCCGGCAGAAACAATATGCTCAATTGTGTATCGGGATATTTCGTACAGACAAATGCCAGCACAGCCATGATTGCACCTGACTGACGAGAAGGCGTTGAAATGAAAACAGAATATTCTGGCTGGAATTCAATTCGCTTACCGCTCCCAATGACATGCCTCCACATTTGATGGCAGCTTTGTAGAAATAACTGGCCAAACTGGCTACCACTCCAGCCGTTATGTAAACACCAAACAGTTGCTCCTTGCCCAGTGACGAACAAACCGCGTTGCTGAAACTGTGCAAAACGTACATATTTGCAAAAATGTGAAATCCGGAATAGTGACTGAATGTCGAGAGAAACATTGGCCAACAAATCGCTCCTGAAATAATGAATTTTTTTGTGAGAATTCCAAATGCAATGATTCGTTTCGGGGAACTTACTCCCAGCTGGATTAGCGGTGAAATATCTCATCATAAATTGGTTGAACCGGGGCACTCGCCAAAATCCAAAGACAATGACATTCACCGCACAAATCGGAATGAAAAACCGATCCCCCTGCGACAATTGATCCCAGCGTTCTTTCAGCTCGGTCATCTGAAATGAATGAATACCTCATTGATACGAAACTCATTCGTAAGCCTTCTCAACTCACCCAATCACGTTGACGTTGCCTGAAGGATTCTTGAATGGAACTGAATGGTGCTTTCATCGCTCGAATAGTTTTCGCTCGGACATTTTCGTATTCCCAAATGGTCGAGCCGACGTATGAAGTCACTGAAAACTGTAAAATAATCGAGACATTGCTGAATCATTCCTACTCAGTTTGATCGGACAGAGGCACTCACTCCGATCGTGAAAGCAATAGGTTTCCACAGTTTGATAGTTGATCCACTTTGCAGCAATTCTTCCCCGGTTGGTTTGATTGACACCTGTGATCTCGGTGCCGATTTTCGAGTGTTGAATTCATATTTGATGTTGATTGTTTTGTTGTTGCCTCGAAGCAGTGATCTACAAGAAATGACATTGAATTACTTTGGGCTTTCCTCGATGACACTTCAACATACCGATTTACGAACTGCCTCGAGCAGGACATAAATAAAGCCATTGTTGTTGTCACTCAGTTTTGAAATTCTGCCATTTATTTCTGATTGGAACAAATTAGATTTTGATTGCGAGAATTTGCGGGTGCAATATTTTGAAATGGGAAAGAAAAACTGATGTAAACTTTCCATATGTCAAACTCTGTGTATGCTGGATGGATGTGCTAGTGATTGTGAGTGATTTGGTCGAATGCGAGGTTGCCAGATTTTCAATGAGATTCAGTACTAAATTGATTCTCTTTTGGAAAGACTTTCCGGAGGGAATCGAGCTTCAGCGGAGTTGGACGAGTGAGAGTGAATGGATTAATCAAGTCCTCATCCTCTGCTCCTGACTCGAAGGAGGTAAAATATCATCCAAACGGAGTCCCATTAAACCACATTTAGTACAAATGCATTTTAGCACAGACACTGGTAACGATTTATGCCATTTGCGCAGAGAAAGTAACTTGACGTTCAATTGTTGATTAATGAACGAAGAAGAAGAGAGAGAGAAAAAAAACAAATGAAAATCCAAATATCTAATTCAATTAAATGAATTCGCAAATCGAAACGACAAACAAAATGCAAGAAATTCTATGGAAATCATCGAATTGATCGCGTAACGTGTGATTCAACGCAACCAAGCAGATGTGAACGTCTCATTTAGGACTCCAGTGAGAAAATCAGTGGCGAAAAAATATTCAATTTCTTTGTGCAACAACGCAGCGATTACATTTTGAGAGCACGAAAATATTGCTGTTAAAATGGAAGGTGAACGATTATCATCGCTGACATGCAATTACTTGACAAAACGGCCACGATTATCTGGAAATCCATCGCCAATGTTGAGTGGTCAATCATCTGGCTCAACAATGCTAAGCGAACCAGCATCCAGTGAGGATGCAGACCGTGAATTCTACGAGCCCACCGATGAGCAATTGCTCTCCTGGCAGGAACGTCAAATAGCCAAATGCATTGTGGACAATACAGTGAATCGTGTCGTTGAATCGTATTTGTCCTTTTTCGAGGAAGGTGAAGATGGTCCACATGATGCCATGCCAGATTTTCAAGATCCGAATGCACCGAATCAACAATTTGAGGAATCAGCTATTTTATGGGCAATCGATGAGCATGGCCTGCAACAACATTCCGATCAAGAGCCATTGGAACAATCAGCGTCTTCATCGAGATCATCAACGCCACCGCCAATGACCAGTCAATCATCTGCCGAAGAGGCATCATCCTCATCATCATCATCATCGTCGTCGTCATCGTCAT
Source organism: Lestremia cinerea (assembly GCA_027564135.1). Lineage (NCBI taxonomy): Eukaryota > Metazoa > Arthropoda > Insecta > Diptera > Cecidomyiidae > Lestremia > Lestremia cinerea. The sequence goes on from JANSTV010128594.1 coordinate 10,805, forward strand.
CTGCTTCATCATCATCATCAACCTCAGCCACGGCATTATCGTCAAAGACCAATGTTAATGACACAGCCGGACCAAGTGTTTTATCATTTGCTGACAGCTCGCATCAATCACACGATCCAAATGTATATTCGCACAGTGCCGTTGAAACGGAACACTATGATTTTATGGAAGCAGCTGTTGCGGTCGCAATCAAGAAAAAGGGTTTGGCATGCTCGATTCAAATGTCGCCAAACAGATAGTGATTGGTCATCATCTCTACATATCACATATTCAATCCGAAATAGTCGTCGTATTTAACATTTAAATGATTTCACATAATTATTTATTTTGAATCAAGATGAGAACGATTCATCGTTTCGTTTCGACTTTTCCGTTTTGCGATTCTTTCAATTCGTTTTGTTTCATTTGCGATTCAAATAATCTTTCAGAAAATTCATAAATTGAATGTTTGATGATGATTTGGCACCGTTTTTGCGTAGCGAGTGATTCAAAGTCAGTAAATTTTAGGATTGTCTTATTATTTTTAGTAATTTAGACGAAATTTGTTGAAATTTCCTGTCAGAAAAAAAAAACTGGTTTGATTGATTGAAATCAAACCCGGCAACAAGTTGTATTGTATTCAAACAATAATAACCCATGAATATTATGTAATTATTGCGTAAATGAACAAAAGACAGACAAATAAAACGACATTTCAACCAGAAAAGTTTTCATTCATTTTCATTTGATGCGAAGAGAGATATTAACATCATGTCATTAACCTTCGATTGTCCGATTATGCCATCGCTCGATGGCTTCGATCACCAACTGGTTTGATGATCAACCCATTAATTCCCATCAATTTTGAATAATCACTCAAGAATTAAGAGAGATTTTGAGCAAGCAGACCAGCTCGAGCCATCCCACCGTCATCAGTGACCACCGTCTGACGGTTTTTTTTATGGAAATTCTCTTGAATCCATTTGCATTCATCAACGCGTGTTTCGCAATTTCAATCCGTTTTCTCATTGACAACTGATTTATCTTGAAACGGCCATATAAAGACAGAAAAAAAACGTATTTTTAGAAATTTTTTTCTGCCATTTCCAGACGACCGCAAGTCCAGCACAACAACAAAATCGAGCAAAATTTTCGTTTTGAGAATAATTCCATCTCAATTTAAATTTTTTTTTATTTATTTGGTTTTCTTTTGGAATTTCTTAGTCTACATTCGACAAGAGGCGAACTAATAAATTAGGTGTTAGGAAGCTGGATTTACCAGGACTCTTCCCAGCCAGAGTTGTCCCAGCCACCGCTGCTGCCTCCATGACCACCGTGGTGTTCCTCGTAAACGTAGTATGTTTCGTGTTCACCACCATGACCACCACCGCCACCGCCGCCGCCACCACCTCCCACAAGACCACCCAGACCGCCTCCACCACCGCCGATAGCACCGGCCAAAGCAAGTCCTCCGAGAACCCTGAAATCGAATAGAGAATCAAATGAATAACTCATCCAAGTCTGAAGCAGAGTTTCTGTGTCTTACTTGGCGCCCTTGAGCAAGACCAATTTCTTCAACAGCAAATGGCGTTTCGAACGGCTGTGAGTGTTTTCTGGAACGATAGCTTGGGTCTCAGTTGATTTAGCTTCAACCTCAACAGGAACGGCTTGAGCGTATACGGCCAAAACCGCAACGATTAATCCCAAAAACACCAATTTGCTCATGATGACCACGTGCTGATAGAATCTGCCGAAGAGAATGACTTGTCGTTAATATCACTGGTTTGGTGGAACACGCGAAGCGATCACGGTCAAGGCTTCCAGACAAAATGATTGTATCGCCAAAATATAAACGGAGAATTGCTTAACGATACCTACCGAATAGGCTTAGTCAAAGTCTGCGAGAAACTGAAGCCACAATGATCCATCCCGCGATTTATATACTCGCCAATTCTAGTCTTCTGGTTGTTCTGATCGGATGACGCAACCGGTTCCAAAGTCAGCATATTTTATCGGAAATCATATTTGCCAAACCGCATTTTTGTCGATGTGAATGAAAGTGAGGTGCCGATTGATTTTCGCGACGTTGAAATCACCATCCATTCAGAATTTAGATTCGCCATAAAATTCATGCTTTTTCGTCGACCGGTTTTATTCATGAATTTATAATTCCGGAATTGTTGATTGAGGATGATTTGTAGTCGTTTTTTTTGTCGTTTTTTTTTTCGCTTCACAAAACTGTTGTTTACGATTTGAATATCAATTCGATGAACAACTGTGAGAACAGCTTCACGTTGTCAACCAAATTCATGTTAGACGAAATGTCTGCAATGATTCGTCAGCACATTTGATTCGTAATATCGAATTTCGTACCCGACGAGCGAACCGCATTTCGTATTCTAGATCACGTGCTCTTTTTCTTCCGGTCACCATTTGATTTTCGAAATGAACATTTCTAAAGAAAATTTTTTCAACTCGCCACGCGCGTTAAAATGTTTGCAGTGTCAATACGAGGGTTCGGGATTCGAAATTGTGCAACACATTTTGAGGGAACATGAAGGAATGGAGGTGATTTGCAGCCGGGTTAGCCCAGCAATGGCCGAGGAATTGCAGCGATGTCAGTATTATTACCGAATGTGTCCATTCTGCGAGGATTCTACTCGAATGCGCGATTGCGGAAACAAAGAAATGTGGTATGACCACCTTTCACAACATACGGGCGAGTATAAATTCAAGTGTCGTAATTGCGGCCCAAGATTTTACGCTCAAATTAAAAAGCCAAATGAGAAACAAACTGAAAAGAAATGCGCAGATTGCAACGGAACCATCGAGGATAAATTGAACATTTCTTGTCCACCAATAAATGAAATCAGGGGGTTCATCTGTCGGCATTGCAACTACGTTGTGATGGTCCCCATGTTCATGATAAAGCATCTGAAAACCCAGCATGGGTTGGAAAATCCAAGCGAAGATTTTGTGGCCGTGACTTTGGTCAATTTGGAAATGAAGAGAGAAAGATCCCCATTCAATGAAAATATGGCCGTAGTGAAACCAACATCGAAAGTTGTGTTTGACAAGCGGCAACCGTATCGAAGCGCATTCAGACGAGATCCAAAACTGACGCGATTGGCCCCATTCCAATATTTGCTTCGATGCTACGAATGCTCGTATCAATCCGAAACGCCATTCGCGATGGATTTTCATTTTCGATCAAGCCATCCCAGTTGTGCTTTGAAGTGTTTCCTCGATGTGAATCGGGCTATTGGAACTACCATGAATTTCAAGCTCCTCGAGGATCATTCGCAAGACGTGGAAGCGATGACTTGCGTCAAAGGTGAATTACAATTGATGCTTTCGACTGCGTGGTTAATATATCGGTTGCAGACTGTGGCATCAAGTTCCAAAACATTCAAGCGTTTTTACAGCACTGGACCGAGTGCGATGTACGAGATCCGACGCAGACGCAAGGGGAAATTCTACGGAAATTCCTGAAGAAAGAGATGGGTCTCTGGCAATGTGTGTATTGCGTGTGCGGCTTCAATGACGTTGACCAAATTAGGACGCATGTCGCGCATCAGCATCCGGCGGAGTTTCCCTGGGCGACCATTCGATTGTCTCTCCCGAAACCAAACCAAGAGGTGAGTTTCATTGTCATCGAATCTTCGTCAATTGACTTCGGCAATGACATTCCAGACGGACGCAACCACCATCGTGGATCTGTCTGAAGATCGATCCTGGTCCAACATCCAGTTCATTCCGTTGAAGCGGGAGCATATTCGTCTCGCCGATATTGGAAATTCTCGCCGCGCTTGGATTGGGAACGCTATCGCAAACATGAAATTCATTGAACCGGAAACAATGAAAGCCAATGAAGTGTCGACTGTTGCGAAAAAATTCCTGTCCTCAAACCCGAAAACTCACCGACCAAAACCAACTAAATTCTTTGGTTTAGCGAAATTCTCCATTTGGAAGCTCCCTGCAATACCGCAAGAAGATAAAAAAAACTTCTTCCTTTCATTGTTCAAATGCTCAGGTCCGAATTGTGGGTTTGCGACAAATTCATCTGAAGCCATGCAATCGCACCACAAGGACCATCGAAAAGATCATCAGCTGAAATGTGTCTATTGCGGGAAAGTCACTGTAAAATCAAAGTTGCTGGTCGACCACATCGATAGCGAGCACCGGCAACAATGTTTCCAGTGTCGGTTTTGCTGCTATCGCACAGTTAATGCGTACAA
>JANSTV010128705.1:0-17763 GCA_027564135.1 Lestremia cinerea
GTCAGTCCCTGAGTTTCACCGCGAACGAACATGATGTTGGAATCCTTTGGTTTGGCAGCCGCTGGAGGAGCAGCTGGTGCACCATTGATTTTTCCATTGGCCATGGCTTTGGCCTCCAACAGTCGCATGCCGTCTTTTTGAGCATCGACTGGGGGTGCTGATGTCGAATGGATCATTTGAGCCGCCATCATGTTCACTTGGGTGTTGAATGTTGCTTGGACGCTGCGCTTGATGCGCAGCATTTCACGCATGGTGTCTTCATTGCCGTGACGAATTTCAAACTCCTTCCAAGTTTGCCAGAAATCGGCAGTCACTCGCGGGTCACACATCTGACTGCAATGCGCGTAAATGGCTCGAGCTCGATCGATTTCGCCCAATTTCGTTTCCATTTCGGAGAATCGAACGCACATGTCCCGTGCACTCTCTTCTGGAAGAACCTCGATGGCCTTCTCAAAGATTTGCCGGGTTCGTGGCAATCCGTAGATTTCAGCCGCTTTCTTAATGTAGATGTTGAACATGTCGCACATTTCATTGTCTTTAACAGCGGTGGTGGCTCGTTCATAGACCGCCATTGCGTGTCTGGCCATGCCGTGATCTTCCTCTAGTTTGGCATATTGCAAATAGAAGCACTTGGCCAATTCCGGTGGGCAGTTCTCCAAGCATTGCTCAAAGAGATCCCGAGCCCGCTCCAATTTCTTGCCGCCATAGCGTTTCAGGAACTTGGTCAAGTAGATGTTCCAAATGTCAAACACGTTCGGCCACTTGAACAGCGATATGCCTTTCTCGTACGCGCGGAACGCTTCTTCAAAGTAGTTGTTCTCCTCCAGGAACATGCCATAGTTGATGATGATTTGCGGGGTGCAGATTTTCAAGTCGATTATTCGATCGTACACCGCCTTGCAGGTTTTGAACGTGCCGAAACTCTCTTCCAAATCAGCGTAGGTCGACCACAACTTGAGCGATTTGTACAGTCGCATCTGAACGGTTTCGGTTTCGTCGTGATAAGCTGCTTTCCTTTTCGGCATTGCCGTTGCGCGATGCATCAGTTTCAATGCGTTCTCGTATTGTTCCTGGCGGATCTCCATTTCAGCCCATTCACACCAAACCGCTGCCAACTCGTCGACCTTCGAGTACTCGACTTGAGTACCTTTCTCGAAAACGATTCGAGCATCTTCCACCTGGCTGTTTTGTTCGTAGAATTTCGCAAACTCCACCCAGAGCGTATGCAGTTTGCCGACCGCCAGCTTTGGTTGAACCGTTTGCACAGCCTCAGTGTAGGTGGCGATTATTTCGTGCGGTTTGCTTTCATACAATTGTATGCGCTTGTGCCATTCGGGAACATTGTGCGGATTCTGTCTCAAGAGAACACTGTTCAAAAGCAACAGTCGCCGATCCATCAGATTCTCGAATCGAGCCAAACGCAAATCAACATCGATTTCATCGTCTTCACTTGGATCCGTCATATTTGCGAGCTCTTCCATTCTCTTGCTCAGACTCAGCTCCTCAAATTGAGCGTAAGCATCGAAGACCTGCGTGAAATCACGGACAGTTGTCACCGTTTGAATGGCCTCCTCGTAAATGTCGCGGGCACGATCGAACAACCCGCTGCGAACATAGTAACTGGCCAAGGAGTTCCACAAATGTCCCAATTGATCGGTGTATCGACGCAAGCCACCACGAATGATCGCATCCACATTCAACGAATGCACCTTATCCGGGTTTTTCGATATCAAATCGCACAGCTCGTTCCACAGTTGATGATTCGATTTGCCGAATTTCGAAACGAAATGCTCGTTGTCGACGATGCTGGCCAACTGCTGAGCGGCTTCATCCAATCGTCCGGCCTCCGTCAAATACTCAATATACTCCTCAGCATCCTCCGGGAACAATTTCAAGTAGCGCCGATACACTCGAACCGCCGTCTCCGAAATGTCGAATCTCTTCAGAAACGTCAAATACAGCGGCCATATGCGATGATGCTGGGTGATTGGCAACGCTCTCAATGCCCTGTTGAATACCTGACGTGTCCGTGTTATCTTGCATTGAATCGTCATAAACGAACAATAATCCATCCAAATGCGAGGCATTTTGTGCATAAACACAATGGCCCGCTCGAAAGCATTGTTCACTTGCTCGTACTGCGGCTCAGTGACGCATTTGCCACGGACTTGTTTTCGACGCGTTCGCAAATAATTGTACCACAATTTGTACGAGCCAGGCAACTCCTTGAGGGCACGCTCGAAAATCATATTGATCGCATGAGGTGATGCATTCCGCTTGTGGTCGATGTATCGCAGCCAATGTTTCACCGAATAGGCATTGCGAAGGATCTCCTCCTCGTACGGGACGTCCTCTTCAGGCTGGAATGACAATGAACAACGAATTTGGAAATAAATCGCATAATCGGCTTCATCTCAACGGATGCTCGCTCCAAACACACTCAGAACACCCTCTCAGATGGGGCATACCCATGAAAATGTGAGTCTGTCGAACCGCTCAGAGTGCTCATCAATTGGCCGCTCAAACATCACATCAAATCGTTGGATTGAGGTTATGACAACAAACCGACAACAAAATATTACTTACAAAATCCACTTCCATGTCCTGAGGCTGAGCCGAGTTCGACATTTTGAAATAGTTCACTTTCCGCTGCTTGGTCGAAATTCCAATAATTGTTCAATGCGAATTGACTTGCTTCGAAATTACAACTTTTATTTCATTATCGTTCTGTAACGCTTTCCAAACGTAAGCGTTAGCATACGCACAAAATAAGCCTGACAGAAGAGGATAGTCTACTGTCATTGGGTCGACGGGTGTGGTGAAATATCAAGGCAATGACATAACGACGCGTTCCCACCGACTGTCTCATTTCGAGGCGGTTTTTGGTGCGAGATTTCGAGATTTGGTCCAACCGCTGGAGGGAGTCTGTGAGCGAGGGAAATTCAATTTCATTCCGGGACAAGACTATGAGGGATCGAATATATTCGTTCGGTGGAATCACAACTGAAACCGTTACATAAGACACAACGAATCCCACCAAAACAACCAACAACATGACAGTGGCGTTGTGCATGTGTCAGTGAGTGAGGTATAAATAAAACGAAACATTGATTAGCTCATTTTCGCGATTCTCTTCGATTTATCGTGATTGATTAATTCATTGCAACCACTCAGTAGTTGGCTGTCACAAGAAGCGAATCGATTAAACGATGCAACTGAAACGAAATCGATTCACCGAATGGCAATTTTGAAATGACAAATTCATCAAGTTGGACTCTGAAAATGTCATCGAGAGAACGTTGTGAATAGTCGAAAACAGATCAGATTGGTGAAGCCAATCGTTTTGTAAAAATAGTTAGTGAGTGTAAGCAGCAGACGACATTGACGGTGATTTGAATGAGTGTATTGTTCGAGTCGGTTTGCGACGAGGAATTTTGCGTTTGATTTTCGAGAAAACGAATCCGTTTGAGAGTAATTTTCGCTCAAATGGCCAATACGAACGCATTGAACAAGGCACGGCAACGTCGCCGATTGGCGGCTGTTGCGTTTTTATCGAACATCTCGATGGATGGCACCCATCGAGACACACAATGGGGCCAATTGATGAAGAAACGTGCCAAGGATGGGGAAACGGACGAATACGGTACCGGTGGTATGGCCGTGAGAGATGCAAAAGGGAACGTCAAGGAGAATATGTTGATGGAAAGTGAGGAAGTGGACAGTGAAAATCGGAAACCAAAGAAATGTGCACTGAGAACCCTCGACGGTCGAAGTCCCGATCGAAAATCAGAGAGCTCCGATTCCGACAGTGTCAAATTGAAATTGTTTTCATCGCCGATGCGGGAGAGGTGAGTGTCTTTGAATTGCTGAGTATCATATATCATTGATGAACTCCATTTCCGCAGAACGTCTACATTCACCAAAACCCGAGACTCGGCTCCAAGCGAAATACGAGCTCGTCTATTCTCCACGTCAAGTGCCGTTGCAGCCAAACGAATTCTAGGCCTAAGCGACGACAAGAAATGCAGTGAACTAAGCAGCACCGAAAGCCTCCACGGAACCACCCGACCATCGAAAAACGTTCAAATCAACGATGCCGGCGAAATAAAGCACATTTTACCATCGAATCGAAGCTACAATTTCAAAGACGACCGCATCGTTTTGGTCTCAAATAGCACACCGTTTTATCTGTTCTCGAATATTCCTTATTCGAAAATGAACAAAAACAGTGGACGGTGAGTGAGAGATTGGTATGAGTGTCAATGTGAACGTCATCTAAAACGCCATCACTTTCAGAATTGAACTACGCAAAGAAGGCGCACGACGTCGAAACACATCTGGCCCAAGGCCGCTATCAGCCATCAATGACACCGTTTTCGATGCATTCGATTTGCTTGGCATCGAAAAGGGGGAAAACGGCCAGGAGTTCTCGTATGGACATTTGCTGGTGCCATCACGACAACATCAAAAGAAGCACAATATCATGTCCGAGACCGAAATGGCCAATATGCATTCGAATAAGGCCTACGGGATGAGGTGAGTGATTGCTACGGGCAGAGTAGAAACTTAAATTTTCGTTCTTTTTGACTTGAATCGCATTTCGTCGGAGAAACAGATGTCTCCATCATTATCATTTCGAATTCGGGCCCCAGTCTTAACCCACCCCCATCCCTCCCATGACATCTCTTTCATCCCGATTTGGTTTTTCGTTTAGTTTTGCCTTGCTATTCATTTTTCTCGCGCTCCTGACTCCATCATTTATCCACCTGGTAGTTCATTAATCGCCACTCCATGCGATTTCGCCGAGCCGAGTCCAGGCCTGGCAAATTGCCAGAGCCAATCACATTTTTCCACACAATTTGCACGGTTGAAATATTCCATCGGGCAAAGAGGGAGAAGATTCTTGTTTGAAATACACATGCAAGTCATCTCAAACACACCAACACACACACACACACAAATACACACAAACACACCCACGAACACACCCACACAAGTCTAAAATGTCGGCATTCATCAAAGTTTATTCTTTTCCGTTTTCTTCATCATGTCATTTTTTCAGGACTAAAATAATAACATGGCAAAAGAGTAACAAATGGTAAATGTGTTTCCTTTGTTTTCATTTTCATTTGTTTGTCAATTTCCGTTCATTCATTTCATTCGTTTCAATTTCGTTCGTTTCCGTTTTTCGGTTGGATGAAGTTTCGCCTTTATTTCCATTCGATTTCTGTTTCAAGTATCATTCGTCATCATTTTCAATGTCATCCATATTCACTAGGATGGATTAGTCGTAGCTTACTGTAATTTGTGGTTTGTTTCACTGTTTTCCTCTTGATTTTGTTGTGAGTTATCTCTATCGAAGAACTTCTTTGTAATTTAACTGTTGTCATTCAGTGTGCAATTGAATCCCATCTGTGTTTATTTTGGGTTTGTCTCCCTTTCGTAGCTTGTGATTGAGGTAATCATTAGTTAATTGATCAATTAATTCGTAAAAAATGAAACTAATTAACTAATGAACCAGTACTACGACACGTCACCAAAGCTCTTTAGAAATGATCTCGATGGTTGCCTCAAGTCACCTTGGAAGAAATCAGAGGGCATTCGTTTTGCCAAATTCTCGCCTTCAACTATCGATTTGTGATCTCTCCCTCCTCCGAAATTGGCATGAAATGAACCAGCAAAATGGTTGGTCTCTCTCTCTCTCTCTCTCGTGTTTGTCTTCACTCAACATTCAGCATATCTTGCACGCATCCCACATCTGTCCCGAATCAACTGCCCAAGCGCACATCCGAATGTTGCTTGCAAATCGAAACATTCTCACATAATTTGAATGGAATCGTTTCTGTTCGCCGCCACCCAGCAACAATCTCAATCTCTTCACAATCATATCGGTGTTTATTTTAATCGATGTCTATCGTAATAATGCATTCCTGTTCAAATGTGGTTTGTTGAATGATTCGATTGGAATGAATGTCAATGTCAGAATTCGGAATGCGTCAATTCGGTCCGCAGGCTCTAACTTTGTAATTTTTCTTTTGGGGCGCAAGGTGTTACACGTACGATACGCATACCAACAACCGGACCACCAGTCCATCCATGGTGAATTGCATCGACAGCAAAACGGACGATTCGGGTGCGGTGTGTGACTCGAAGCTGAATATGGTGAGTGGGCGCTTTGTCGGACGTCATCGTCACACAAATACTAATCTCTTTTTGTCTCTCTCTCTCTCTCCAGTACCATTACTCAGCCAATTTACTAGACGATCCCGAATTGATAGCTGGCAAACATCGAACCTTGCTGACGTTCACGTCATACGTCACATCCGTCATCGACTACGTCAAATCGTCTGATTTGAAAAAAGAATTGAATGACAAATTTCGCGAGAAATTCCCTCACATTCAATTGACGCTCAGCAAATTGCGGAGTTTGAAGCGCGAAATGCGTCGCATCAACAAACTGGATCCACGCATCGACTTGCTAACGGTGTCACAAGCTTATGTGTATTTTGAAAAGTTAATTTTAGGGAATTTAATCAATAAGGAGAACCGGAAATTGTGCGCTGGTGCATGTTTGCTGCTCAGCGCCAAATTGAATGACGTCAAAGGTGACGCTTTGAAGAGTTTGATTGAGGTGAGTGGTGAAATGTTCCGGTGTCTCGGACACACATTGATGCTTCTGCCTTGAATTGTCTTTCAGAAAACCGAGAACGTCTTCCGGGTCAATCGCAAAGAGCTGATTGCATCCGAATTCGCAGTATTGGTCGCATTGGAGTTCAGCTTGCATGTCCCCATTTGCGAGATATTTCCGCATTACCAACGACTCGTCTATGAATCATAAGAAACTGTTGGAGATGGTCATGCGATGCAGGACACGCAAATGAGACATCAATTTCAGGGATTTAATCAAAGCACATAAGCGCATAATCGAAATATATTTGCTCCGTTATTTTGTTTATTCAATCGACACATTGTTTTCTTTCCTTGACCTTTGCGATCTCATTCAATTCGATTGGTTTTGATGATGAAATCACAACAACGACGAGTCAATTGATTCCATAAGATTTATTTATTAAACATCACACATCGATTTCCAATATAAGCTTTGCAAACAAAAACAAAAACAGAAATAAATTAAAGAGAAATAATCTGCAAAATAAATTTTAATTGGGCCGGATTGCAGCCGGAAAAAGTCGTTCCAGCAAATTAGACAAACTCCCATTCGCTGGTGCCGCTGCCACTACCGCTGCTGCTGTCATGATCATTCCGCTCATCGTCCGCTCGTTCCAGTTTGATGTTCCAGAGATTCGGGATGTGCATATAGTCGGGCATCTTCTTGACTGTCGGCAAATCAGGGGTCACTTGTGCCGGCACGAAGCTCAGGGATTTGCTCATCATGGCCGGAACGGAAGATGCCACTGTCGTTGCTAGGGTTGACAGCGATGCGACACGGTCGTCTGATATCGACGCCATTTCCTTTCTGTCTTCGATGAAATGGATCTTCTTCAATGTTGTCGTTGGCGGCAACTTTGCCAGGATTTCAGCATCGTCAATCATCGGGTAGTTCATTGGGTAAGCGAATTTTGGTGGTGTCGGCGTCGTGCAAGATGAACTCGAGTCTGCCAACGGGAATGATTTTGTGGGCAATTTTTCCAGTTTCACCGGTGGAATATCGAGTATTGCGGCCAAATGCTGTTCCTTTGGCTCAAGCGCTTTGTTTATTGTGTTTGGTGATCGAAGATCTGGAACAATGCTGCAAATGGAGAACGCATTAGATAGAGGAATAGGAACGAAAATGATGCGACTTGTACACTTACGTGACACCTTCGCAGAAGCTAGAATCTAGAGCGCAGGATTTCGTTGTCAATTCCTGGGGTCTAGGCGGATCAGTTTGGTTCGCTGTTAACTTTAGCGTCGATGGCACCCTGGACGAAGACTGTGAGGATGATCCAGATGATCCAGACGATGTGGACTTTGCCGAAGCGATATTCGATTCGATTTGAATGCCATCGCTTACCACAGCCTGCTGTCCAATTTCAACAATCCCCTGAGTCATCGAACGATTTCCAACCGGTGATTTCTTCTTGTTTTTTGTCAAACCGCTTCTGAACAAAATTGAATCGTCGTAGTCAAGATGATTGATCTTATCAAACACCTCCACCTTTCGACTGTGCTCCAGCAAGAGTTGATGCTGTTGGGGCAAAACTGTCTCGCTTGAGTTGACATTCATCAAAATGGGCGTGTCCAGATGGATATGTTCGATGGGCGGCAATTCAAAGCATTCATCAGCTCTCACAATGTTTTCATCTTCGGCCTCGAATTCAACCGGTTGTTCGATTGGCATCGATGCTGGCACGGTTGAATGGCTCATTGGCGGTATCGATGGCACCACGTATTTTGTATTATAGACGATGCTCCCGAACCGCCCGCCTCGAATCGGCTCTGGCTCAATACACAATCGGACCAGACTGCGAGCTCCTTCCACAATGAAAATCTCCCAGCCGCATGTCGTTAAATACTGTATGTGTCTGAGGCGTGTAATTTTCGCCTCAACTTTGAGTTTGTCTAAATTTATAATGTAAATGACATGCTCGCTGTGAGTGATGATGTATTGATCGTTGTAATTGTAGCAAGGTCCGAAATTGGCGGCTTTCCCGAGAGAACTTTGAGTTTGTGACGGATTCAGCAGGGGCACTTCGAAAGTTGCCTCCAAAATGGCATCTTTCAGCAAAAACGTATGTGAGACATTGCCATCGGTATCGGCCAGCCAAAACCGTGATCCTGGTCGGCTGCATATCACTAACGGTTGACGGCGATCCGAACCCATAAATACTGCACCGAAATTGCTCAAAACTTTGCGATCCTTCTTCCCGATTTGTGACACCTTCCATTCTCCCTCGGTGTCTCTCTTGCAAATAATCGCCCGGTAAATCGTCGATACCAACAGCCATGGACTCGAAAAGCCTATTTGCACAATGCCATAGGCCTCGTTCAGTATTTCAATCGATCGGCTTATGTGAGCGGTAAAATCGAGTTCCGTCAACACGACCACCCCTTGCTTGTCGCCGGAGAAGAGTTTCATGCCGTTTTTCGACCATTCGACGCAAGTTATGGCCGAACGATTCAGATCACGAATGGTGTAGCGCTCGATGGGCTTCGTCTTGGCCAGTGGAACCAGCAAACTCAAATCGGGCGGATGCTCTTTTTGTATTTGAAATATGCTCACTTGGCCCATAGCATTTCCGGCCGCTATCAAGTATTCGACGGATGAGATTACCTTAAGGCATGATATTGACGAGGCCGACTGCAAAACAACAATGTGAGGAAAAAACAATTAATAATTAAGAAAACAAAATTGCGTTGAGCAATGATAACGACGATTTCGATTCGATGACTCATCGCAATTCGATCGGGTGTCCCCCAAAACGCTTACCTCACAACGCAGTTTCTGTAAATTCCCGTTAGTTCGATTGTACCACAAAACGATTCCGGCATCTGTGCCCAATGCAATGAAGTCCGTCAATACGTCGGCACATGTTATGCTCAGATCGTGATAGAACAAGCCCCTCTGCACTTTTGCCGGAATTTTTCCGAGTAAATCGGTTAGCGGTGCCCATTCTCGCAAGTTGATCAATACATTCGAGGCAATTGTTTCCATTTAACATGAAATTCGATTGCCCCTCAGCCACTTTGAGCTTGTCAAAGTCGACGATTTGCTGGTTCACTTTCAAAGGACACCACAATATCACAAAATGAATTCATTCGGAATGGCTTTTAAACGAAATTTCAACAAACGTCCCGTTTCTTCGCGTTTCAAAAAACATTAAATCGCTGAGTACTTGCTGTGGCCGTCGTATCGATGAAATAAACAAATGAGCTGAAAAGCTTTATGTGAAATGTCACTTGGTCGACTTTCATCAAACCATTCGATCGGGATTTTGCGTTCGTTTCATTCCGTTTCGATTCGTCGTTTTCAGTTCGATTCTTCAGAATCCCGTTATTCGTTTGGATGGTTCGAGTCATTTCTTGCGAACATCACATCAAGACAGTTTCGAGGTGGTTTTGTACGTTTCAAGTTCGATTTTTGTCGATCCGAAGAGAATCCGAAAAATGCCTATAGCGTGTTATCTGTGTTTGATCCCATTCGTGAGAGACGGCGAAGCATTGTTTGTAACGCCATGCGGATGCATATGCCACGAAACATGTGTTCATCGACATTTCGAAAAGAGGTAAATTTCCATCTTCAATTCACACGTTTGTACGCATTCTTATTGATCTTCGATGTTGCAGCGCCAAGTGTCCCGGATGCAAGAGTAAAGTTGAGAAGGAGCACGTGATTCGGGCTTACTTTCAGCTAGCGAACGATTGTGGTCGCAATCCTCTAGGTCTGGAAGCTCATCAGATGGAACTCAAGGCGAAAAAAAGAGAGCTGGCTGAGCTCATAAGCAAGGCAGCGGTTCTCAAGATGCGCGCGTTCGTCAATCATAAGCTATCAATAGACGCTTTCCAGAATCTCCAAAAGCTGGAGCAAGAAGAGCAGAAATTGCTGGAGGAGCTACAGACCAAGCGAAAGTTTCTGAGCGACAAACGCATGGCTCCGAGATCGACGAACAATGTGGTGGGAAAGAGTAGAGCTCGACAGAAGCATCAAGATCTAACAGTCCCGTTTTCTCCGATTGCGCATCGAACTCGAAGTGCTGATAGTCGATCCATCAAAAATCTATGACAAACTCGTTTTCGCTTTTTCGTTTCCTTTTTTCGAGTTGAGAATATTGTATTGTTTTTAGTTAGTTTATTTTCCTGTTGTTTATTGTTTATTGTTCCAGTCAATTCTGTGAATTTGACGTGAATAATGAAATAGTTTCGGAATCTTTGAGATAAATGACGCTTAAGCTAGGAATTTAGCAGAGCGCTCTCGAGTTGCGATTGAGTTTAGACAAACACCTCTGAGAAGAACGTTTTTTTTTTTTTGTTATTTTTTTTCTGTTGTAAAATTATCAATCGATTTCAATAAATGGAAAAACTCGATCGAAATCATATAAGAGTTGTTTGGATTGAATTTTTGAGGTGGTCTTTGAACGTTCTCTCATCATCTTCACCAAACTCACCAGACGGACGGTGACAGTTCGAGACATGCCCGACATGGAATATGAACGAAAACATAACCGCGTGTTGTTGAATGGTCGTTTCACTGGTTGGTTGATGTTTTGATTTGTGATTGAAATCAGTGAAATTCGTTTAAAATGTCAGCAGAAGAGAATCAAACAGGATTCGCGAATGGTGGAGGCGAGGCAAGTGGCAAGAATCACTATCGGAACAAATTGAAGAAGCGCCGACGGAAATTCATGGAGAATGTCAAGGGATTCGGTAAACGCGGAAATTTCGGCCGAGGAACTCATTTGGAGAGCGACGAATGGAGTTATTTCATCAACATTTTGGACGCGATCAAGAAAGGATTCGACTCGCTGGACGAGAAGGGTGAGTACTATTGAGTGATCCCTGGCGGTTGTGGATCGTGAATGAGGTTTGGTTCCGTTTCAGTGTGCATGGCGGAGAACGTTTTGGAACAGACGAAGGAGAAGGAAATTCACATTTCGTCCAATCAAGTGGCCTGCACCGTTGTCGAATACCTTCTGCCGTATGCCGATGTCGAGACATTCGAGCGATTCCAGCAGGCGTTCGGATCTGATTTGCGGCCTATTTGCTCGGACAAATTCGCCACATACATTCTCCAGAAGCTGGTCCAGATATCATTCTTGCGTGGCATTGCGAAGATACAGACGACAGCCGAGCCAGATGCCGAAGCGCAGACATCGACAGGGCCAAAAGCAAAGAAACGGAAATCCGATATTCCCGATGAACGAGAATACAATTTGAAGAAAGGAGATTTCACCGACGAACATACGCAGAAATGCCAGGATTTTGTGCTGAAAGTTAGCAACTTCTTGCTGAACAATTTGGAGGACTTCGTTTGGGACGCACATGCCAGTCATGTGATACGCACGTGTCTCGAGTGTTTGAGCGGTATTTATACGCCGAAGAAGGATTTCATCACGAGAGGAATCGGTGCACCGCCGAATCCATCAGTGAGTCAAAACGAAGAGCTTGTTGCGCTTCAAGTGCCTCAATCATACCTGGAAACCAATGAGGAGTATGCCAATCGACTCGAATTATGGCCGCAATTCACGGAGTTTCCGTATGACGAACTCTCATCAGGTCTCCTCCAGAGCCTGTTCACATCGTTCAGTGTGTGGAATAAGAAGGCGATCAAGCGTCTCGGACAACGGTTGCTCAACGAGTCATTCGTTACGACCAATCAAGTGAAGGAGGAAACACCGGAGGGAGGAACCGACGAGAATCCAAACGAAAATGACGAGAATGAGGAGAAAACCGAGGAAGACCAGAATCTCCCTGCAGTGTTTGGCAGTGAAGCAGCTGTACGTCTGCTGGAAGCCATCATCAAAGTGGCTGGCCCAAAACTATTGACACAAATCAACGCGCAATTGTTCACCGGGCGATTGGAGAAGCTCAGTCTGATGCCATCAGCCAATTTTAGCGTTCAAAAACTCTTGGCGAAAATCAAATCCAAGGAAGATTTCGAGGCGATCTTCGATGAGCTGAGTCCAGCGATGGAAGAAATATTGAAAGTGGGCCACACTGGAGTGATCAGCGCTTTGGCACAGGGTTGCGTGAGACTGGTCGCCAAGCAAGGACCATTCATGAAGCAACTGCAAACGGTGCTCGATTGCCAAAAGCCGAAGGAGAAGAGTGATAAGTTCGTGATTTGCGCACTCAAGTTGAAGCCATACAGCGTGACGATTGAGGACAAATCGAATTTCGTGCATTTGCACGGTGCATTGATAATGCAATCCATGTTGCATTTCAACAAACCCTTTCCACTGGTTCAGTGCATATTCGACATGAAGAATTCCGAATTGGTGGACATCTTCACGTCACCAAAAGGCTCGCACATTGTCGATGCGTTCATCGACAGCAAGTGGATTGGTGCAAAGTCACGAGAACAACTGGTACGACATTTGCAGGGATGCTACTTGGACCTGGCCATCTCACGAAGCGGGTCCTGGGTGGTGGAGAAGTTGTTTGAAACGGCTGGAGATGGACATAAGAATCGTATCGTCAAGGAGTTGTCCGAGAAATACAATCAGTTGAATGGCTGCCCCTCGGGTCGCTTGTTGAGCTATAAATTCCGCGTGGAAACCTATCGACTTAGTCCGGATCAATGGCGCGCTACTTTCAACAAGGAATCCAAAGCGGACAAACTGTTCAAGGATATTCTCGATTGAGTCCTGCGTATTGATTGATCGGCAAAAATTGAATAAAACAAATTTTTTAAATGAAATCAATCGCTTTTTAATTTTAACACCGTTCCATCGCTAGAAAGCCCTCACTCGGATTTACTTCCAGCCATTTCCAAAATAACATTCCACTCCTTTTCGGACACCGACGACACCGACAACCGAGGCTGCTTCAGAATCGTCATCGTTTGTAGCTTTTCGTTCTGCTTGATGTCAGTCAACGTCACAGGATTCTCCAAGGGCTCAACGCTGGCCACATCAACGACACCAAATTTCGGATCGTCCTGGTAATAATACTCCTTCGACACCTTCACAATGCCAACGATAGACCGTTTCTTCTCCGTGTGATAGTAGAATGCCAGATCACCGCATTGCATTGTCTTCATGTACTTCTGAGCCTGATGATTGCGAATGCCATTCCATGTGGTTGTTCCATCGGTGACCATCTTCTCCCACGAATAGTCACTCGGTTCCACTTTCAACAACCAATATTGCATTTCGAATCCGAATCGATGAAATGAACGAATCAAAACCGCACTCCAGTTGCCAAAACATCGGCAATTGAACATGATCAGACTGGCGCTCGAAACGAGTTTGGTGGATTTGGTGACTTTGAAAGCGGTGAGTTTGATAGTTGTGGTGAAATCAAAAGATAAAAACTACTGGAGGGAAAATGAGAACCCTCCACAGTCATCTGTTGCTTTGGAGAATGAGCGCGATGTGGAAGAAAACTAGAATTTGTACATAAACGTTTTATTGTTTTCCCATTAAAATCGATATCGTCAACAAATTTCGAAAAATCTGGCTTCCCGACGCTGTCGGTGAGGCAAAAGGCAAATACATAAGACTGTGTCTGATTGGTTTCATGACTAGGGACGATTTTGGTGCGGTTTTCGGACCCCTCTATGGACTCCACATCACCGAATTTATCTTGCGATTCAAATCTTGCAGAATGAAATTCGCCAAGGCTTGTTTTTGAGCTGGCAACCTGAAAGTGAGCGAAAAGTAAGGCATTGATAACGGGCGAGATATGGAGCGAACTCACTTGGAACACAAGTCAGCTCCGCCACTCTGTTGTTCCTTCCTCAAACGTCTGCGTTCAGCTCGAATGGCCACCGTTTCCTTTGGTTTGAGCGGAGGTTTCTCCTTGGGCACCGGAATCTCTTCCGGGACCGGTATTTTCGTCTGGAAAGCACAGAAATCGATTAGTTTTCGGGCAAAACCGCTGCGACAGCCGTTCAACCTACTTTGCTCTCCTTCCTTATGCGTTTTATATTGAACTCCTGTGATTCATAATATTGTGGTTTTTCGCGTTGAGTCCGCGACGTTCTTCGACGTTCATCCAACTCAGGCGTTGAGCCGCGAGTCGATCGTCGTTGATTGAAAAACGTATGACCACATTTACATGCTTTTGATGCGACGGCAACCTGCAATTCGCATTTCGGGCAATTCTTAACAATTGCTCGGCTTTTTACCATTTTTCGTCTTTCTTATGAATTCACAATTGGACACCGCAATTCATTTGAATTTGATGTCGATTGTCATTCAGTCGCAAACAATAAATTCCGATGAACATTTTTTCTCTCTTTTTTTTTGACAATCCATCGACGAATGGATGCGTTCAATGACTCCGGACGTCACACAGCTGCGACGGAAGGCATCCACTTTTCACTGCATTCGGGATGCGTGACGTTGATGTTGAAGAGAAAGACGAAAAGAAAAAAAACGTAAACATATCGACTAGCCATTGCTTCGCTTCAAGTTGATGTTTGGGTCAATTTCTCTGGCAATGGCAAAAATGTAGTCAACAGCATTCGCCAGAAGCGATAAATAAAGCACCAAAAATGTTGCACAATTGTGATAATTGATCGTACTTAAAACAATTCTAATTTATTTTTCTATTCGTTTTGCATGTTTGCTCTTGGTTTTCCACGCAATCAAAATCGCCTCGAACAAATTGTTATCGTGAGCTCGAACAAAACACGTCCAGGGCAGTATGTTGACATCGAAGCCGACTAAGGTGGCCAAGGTGGTGATTTGTGGGATGAAAAGTGTTGGAAAAACGGCCATTCTCGAACAATTGATCTACGGCAATGTCACACCAGACACGGTGAGTCACATCGAGACTCTGTTGCGGTTGATCGCTTCTCACTGACGAAGACCTCTCCACAGGAATTCCATCCAACAATCGAAGACACTTATGTGGCGAGCGTGGACACGGGTCGTGGTGCCAGAGACATGATTCGCATCTTCGACACAGCTGGCCTGCAGGGAACGGTACAGGTAGGCCGGATATCCGATCACCTCTTGCTCCACCATTCATTCTCAAACGTGTCTCTCCTCAGATGCCTCGACATTACCTGCAATTCCCCGATGGATACGTTCTGGTCTATGATCCCTGCGATCCAACCAGCTTGGATATGCTGGCCGGCATCAAAAGTGACATCGACAAGAACAAAGACAAGAAAGAGGTAATCCATTCCATCGCATCGTCAAGCCAACGGTTAAACATGCTCTTTCCTCTTCCAGGTGTGCGCTATCGTGATAGCAAACATGCACGTGAAATCGTATCGGTCGTCAACAGCATCACTCAACTCACCGGGCTCACCAACTGCCGCCGCCGACCCAGTCGAATCGATTCTGAATCGTGCAAACAATTGGTGTGCCCGCGAACGCATCAAACACTACACAGTGAACGCTATGGAACGTGCCTCATTGTACGAGCCGTTCATCGGTTTGGCTGTGCGCTTGCATCCTCCACAAGCCAAAACCTCCTTTCCGCAGTTGCGTCAACTCACACAAAAAACGTCGAAAATGGAAAATTAATCAACGCATGCAGCACTATTTCCTCCCCCCCCATTTCGATCGCCTTATTCTCGCATTAAGTTCCGTTATTCCATTCGGATTAGCTGAATCGTAATCTTTTTGATGAATGAATGAATGGCTGGTCGATGATCGATTGATCCATTAACCGCCGCAAATCCAATCAAATCGATATAATGTTTGAGTCAAATTTATTCAGAAAAATCGCACCTGGCACACTTAACATAAGAATCATTGTGTATTGGCATTGGGTTCAAGGCATACGAATAAAAACAAAAGCCAAATGAGCAGAAAGAAATAAAATGGAAACTTCTAAAGAGACTTTCAAAGAAATCTATAAAAAAAACTAACCAGAAAATTCAAGAGAAAAACATTAAAAAAACGATTAAAATTAATTAAAAAAATAACGAGAAATCAATAAAACTGTTATTCATTTCGAAAATGTCATGA
This sequence comes from Lestremia cinerea, assembly GCA_027564135.1. NCBI lineage: Eukaryota > Metazoa > Arthropoda > Insecta > Diptera > Cecidomyiidae > Lestremia > Lestremia cinerea. Next base: position 16,587 of record JANSTV010128705.1, read on the forward strand.
ATCCCCTTGTTCAGACGCGCACCAACATGGAGGCCTTCCCTTGGCCTGTTTTCCATGCTCGACTCATTCACTCATCCATTCCATCGCCCGTGAAACTCACCATTTCAGCAAGTATTTGAGTTTCCTCAAGAGGATTCTCGTGCCGAATGCCTCATCCCAGAATGGAGTGCTTATCCCGAAGCCCTTATCGTGATGAACAAAGTGATGCTGATAGTGATACCGTTTCATGTGGTACAAATGACCGCCGGCCGGACTACCGTAGTGGATGTAATAGTGGATCATATCGTAGCAAAGGTAGCCGATCAGTCCGCCGGCCAGCACCAGTTTCGGACTATCGAAAGCTATTGCGATCGCTTGATAGAACATTGTGGCTAATATCACAGCCGGCATCGGCGGAAACACCAAACGGTACGGATCGAACGGAACCTGCGAAAGAACGAAAACTTTGCATTTGACTGAAAATTGCATTGAAATTGTGTTTGAGTTCCAGGCGAGTTTGCTCGAAGCGAATTTCAATGAGCCAACAAATCGGCCATACTCGAGCGCTCCGATAGAAACGAGTGGTATTTTCGATATCGATATCGAATTTGAGACTGCGATAACAGAAAACGTAAAACCATTGAACTGTTACGCAATCGGTGATTTGTATTCTGGCGAAAAGCGCGGTTGGAAGGAATGAAAGTCTTTCAAGTAAAGCTGCCGAAACGTCAATTTGTTCGATTAGGTTGCTCGTATTGCGATCGAATCGTTTGGAAGATCATAAAATTCACTTGATTAACTCTGACATCAAACGGTGGTTTTATTCCAATTGTTGTCAATAGCTTGCTTTTGAGCACTCACCTTGTGATGTAAGCCGTGCAATAAAAAATGGAATGTGCACCAATAGACGTTTGCATGGTCCGCATTCAAATGGAATACCCATCGATGCAGCGAATATTCAACGAGCGTCCACAGGCAGATGCCACCAATGATGCTGGCGGTTATGTAGCTCTGGGTCGGGAGAACGGTTAACGGTTAGTGAGGTGTGTGATAGTGTGTTGGACTGTGTGTTGGAGGAATGTGTCTTCGAACGGGCTTACACTATTGAACTGTTTGTCGAGGGCTTCCCTGGCACCCACATTGATGAGAAGCAATATATTTGGTATCCAAAACAGTGGCACCAGCCACCATGGCGTCT
>JANSTV010128816.1:0-17757 GCA_027564135.1 Lestremia cinerea
CGAGGCTTTCACCAGCACCATCATGAACGTCTACCCAGAGCACTTCAACGAGGTCATTGAGAACCACCGCAGCAACAGATTGCCTGAAGCCATGGTGGCCCAACAGATGTTCAGCAAGCATATCTACGATATCTACCATCGCGGCTACGATTGGATCCAAGTCTGGAAGCAGGAATTCAACAAGGTCCACTTTAAACTGGGCCCTCTCCGCAAACCACACTACAACGTCATCAACCGCGAATATTAAATGTCGCTGAGTCGATTCAATCCGTGATAATAATATAAATAAATTTATTGAAAAAAAAAATTTGAACATTTTGTCATGCATATTCATTGAATTCGGAATGTATCAGAAGCATCTGCTCCGCGATGAGCGCTTTGAGGTGGATGTACTCGTGTCTGTGGCGGAAGAACCCGCTTGGGCCATGGCACTACTGTCTCCAAAGAACAGTTCCATGGCATCATCTTCCTCTTCATCATCATTCGGCAGCTCATCTTCCTCCCCACTGTCGACACTGCGAGTGAGGGACGAGACCTGCGACAGGATCAATTCACCGTCCAATCCGCGGTTTCTCAAATTCCCCATCCAGAATGCTGACGAGCATTTGTTGGCCGCCAGCGCCCCTTTTATCTTGAAAACCAATTGTTCGAGTGTCTCTCGTAAGAACGGAATCTGAGCGATGATCCCAGAGTTCTTGATCTTCTTAGAGTCGCAACACAAAGTATGCAGATATCGCGTCACAGCTTGCAATTCCTTCAGAAATGCCGTCACCTTCTCCGGATTGTGACGCAGACTGACCTCGATGATCGGCATGCCATGCTGGAGGAATAGTTTTATATAGATGTGCGCATGCTTCAAGAATATGCTGAAGTTTCGGGGTAGATCCAGTGCCTTGACCAGCTCTAGCAAGCTCTTGACAATCGGACAAGATGACTCCCACGTCTTCAGATGGGCAGTGATTGGGCCATTTTGGTTTATTTTCTTGACCAAAGCCTCATTAAAAGCCGTGCAGAGACTTCGGAAGATCAACGGCAGATTCGCTCTAAAAATTGAAAATTCGATAAAAGTAAATTCAAATGGAGTGGATTATCGTCTAAGACACTAACCGATTGAAACATGGGAACGTAGTCAGAGCATCATTCTTCCGCAACAACTGACCGGTTTCCTCCATCAACCAACTGACATTCGAGCGAATCGTTGAGAATTTCACGTCTTTGAAAAAGCCCTTGAGCAACTCATCCAGCAAGATGTTGCATTCTGCGCCTCGCTCCTCACCCCCCTCCAGCGCAAACCACGTTTTGGATAAAAATTTTCGGCAGAGTTTCGCTGGAAATTGAGTTCGATCATCGAGATGACGGCAGAATCGACTAGAGCCTACTTACCAGCGTGCTTCTCGTCGCTCAAGCCTTCTTGGTCCGCATGCTTCCCCAGAATCTTCACCAGATGGAACATGTGAACGGCCGATCGCAAGTCCAACACCACATCCGAGTTCTCGACGATGCTGTTGATTCCGACCGCAGCGATTTCCTGGCTCGATGGTTCCTCCTGCTCAAACTCAACGTCCACGACGATTGCTGACAAAGCCTCTGAAAAGTTAACTTGAATCAACTTTCGTCCTTAATGAAGAAATCCCTTTCACGAACTATTCAACAGCACTTGATTGGCCTCATCGCCAAAGCCCGGCCAGGTGAAGAGTGCCGCCAGCAACCTCAAGCAAAGTCCAAAGCAGATTTTCACATAGTTTGAATCATCGGAAAACATCTCGGGATTCATCGCCTCCCCATCATCATCGTTCTGCTCGATTACTAAGCGGAGGTGACCGCAGAGTTTATGGAATGATGACATAATTTTTGGCAGCATTTTCACCAAATCGAAAATGAAATCAGCAGGATAGGGAATATTCTGCCATTGTTGTTCGGAAGTGAATTTCCGAACGCCAAACAACGATTCGATTTTAATGGTCAAATCCTCCATGAGGAACCTGCAATTGGAAACTCAGTAAAATGATCCAAGACAACCAAACACCAACTCACTTGAACTCCATGAGACCCAGCGAGGTCCCGATCATCTCCTCTGAAAGTGGACATTTCAAAACCAAGGTTTCGCTTAGCAACTGCATTACATCTGGATCCATCTGGCGATAGATCTCACGAGGGCCGTAGCAAAAATCAAATTTCGTGACTTTTGCCGTGGTTTTTCGAACGTTGACGCGCCCGGTCAAGTGACCTGTGGTCACATCCGCCCGTGATTCCATCAGAGTATCCGTTTCCCGAGCCACCGTTGTGTTCTTCTTGGAACGTGCGGCTGGCCTTGGCGCGGGTGGTTTTTTGAATTTGCTCTTCGTCGCTGATGTGTTTGGCTGAACGAATTGGCTGATTGGCGGGAAATAGTCTTGCGGCGCGCGTTTGAGAAACTGTTTGATTTTCCTCTCGAGGTCAATAACGTTCGTCAGACGAGTGAGCACCTTTTTTCGAATAATGGGATCTGCTTGACTGACGAAAGCACTGATGCATTCACGCCAATAGTTCACAGTGTGAAAGTGCATGTCGAGAACCTTTCTAGCATCTGCATCCTCGAATTCATCGAAAATGTCGTCTGTGTCGTCGGACGCCATTAATTTCGGCAAAACAATACCAGCGCCCAACAGAGCATCGATGGCTTTCAGTGAGGCATCATGGCGACGATAGAGCAGCGTGCGAATAAGATTGAACAGCGACGGTAAAATGTTGATGGACTGAAGGTAGCTGATGAAAGAGGGATTCTAGTTAATTTGAAATTGAGACCAGCAAAAGGAGACCATACTTTGATGTAGGATTCATCAGCGCACCGGCAATGTTAATCGCGATTTGCACTCGCCCCTCGGAACCGACCGACTCCAGCTCGTCTTCAGTGTTTAGCGTAAACAGGAATTCTAGATCAAGATCCGCACAGTCGCCGGTGTTCGGCATGGATTCCACAACGAAATATTCTTGGATATCCCGCATCATCATGTCGCTGAGCCAAATGAGGAACGGCTTGTTCACTACACGGCTATCGGATGACTTATTCAAGCGATAAAACACCGAAGCCAGTTCGTCAAAGCACAATGCCAGGTGATTTGGGCAATTCATCGATGAGTTCAACAGAAGGTCTGGAAGAAAATCATGCATTGACTGAAAGTCCTTCTCGAACATCGACCAAAATTACCGATGTAATTCGCCGCCACCCTCGGCGTCGCTCCCGGTAGATCACTAATCGCTCCAAAAGATTGATTTGCATCCATTGACTCATCCTCGGCCAGTTGTTCCCAGACGATGTGATCGACGACTCGGATCAAACTGATGATTCCACGATTTTTCACGCTTTCGAGAATCAACGTAAAGGTCAGTATTTCAAATTCAAATTCAAATTTCAAATTCTTACTTGCGAATACTGCTGTGGACTTGCTTCTTCACCAACATATCGATGTGGTCTTTCAACAGGTCGCTCTGGGAGTCAAAGTATGCCAGCGAGCACAGAATGTTCATCACCATGCGGTATTGAGATAAAGTCAACTCATCCGATCGATCAAGAATTCGCTGAAAGAGAAGGCTATGAAACTGTCTCGATTAGCTTCCACAGAACCACTCACCAATACTTGTAGCCCATTGTTCTGCATCTCGATGGGATGTCGCTTATTGATCTCCATCAAAATCGTGAGAGCATTTGTTGTGACATCGACAGCACTTGGTTCGGTGGTCTGCGGCATTGGCGTTCGTTTCATGCAAACGAACCCGATCAGTTTTGCCAACAGCAATTTTCGATCACAACCTTCAATTCCAAACAGCAATCTATATCAAATAATTTCGATTAAGGAACGAGTTGAAAGAGAGAAGTAGAGTGACCAGCAACTCACTTGTAAGCCGTTGATGAAAAATTCGATATAATCTCGCTTTTATCTCGCAAAAACGAATCGATCAACTCGAAGAGAACCTTTGAATAATCAATCAAAACACTACCAAAATCATGAACAGTTTCCTCCAAAAGTTTCACGCCGATAACTTCTGATTTGATTTTTCGCCGGAGCTGAAATAAGATTCCTTATTGAATTACACATCTTACATTCTTGTCAACCCAAACTCACAACAATATTTTCAATGTAAACGCTGCGTTCGTCATTGATTGTCATCATCATCAGCAGCAGAATGAGATCGATGGGCTTGTGGCGATTTAAGGATTGAATGGTCTTGAGCCAGGTGTCAAAGAGGGGCTTCGATCGCAACAACGATCGCGAAATACATTTAAAAACATTCCGTTGATTGGCCTCGATCACCGAGGCTGTTACTGTCGTACTGACTAGCGGCCATCTCAGACACGATCGCAGCTCACAGATTATCTGAAATATGAAATCGATGAGCGTCCTCGAAGGTCCCACTGCTTGGTTGAAATACCATTGGCAAAGTGTCCAACTGTTGACTGTTGAATTTCAGAATGAATTTCGTGAAACACGGCAACAAACCGATTGGAGCTCCAGCTTTGATGAAACGGACAATTTTCTTGCAGATTTCCATGTGGTTTTCGGCGTTCAAGCACATATTTCCGAAGGTGTCGATTGACGATTCGGTGAGGAATTCCGCGTCGTTGGGTATCATTTCCCTGGAACGAAATATCGAATTAGAGATCATCACCAGAAGAATACCCTATCGAGGGACTCACATGAGTTTTTGAACCACTTCGTTGTGTCGCATCAAATCGACAATGTCCTCCAGACTTCTTATGATCGCTTGTCGAGACCTGTTGTTGGCCAACTGCAGAATCTCAAAAATCTTCTCGCAAAGCATTTCTCCGTTGGCGATGTGATCAATCATTTTCAACTGCGTCAAAATCAACTCGACTTCCATGTGCTCCCGTCTGAAATTCAATCAATTCTATTAGCAGCTCACTCCTCGGAAGCCAATCACTTACTCATCGATCACCAGCACTTTGATTTTGTTGAGAAGAATCTCAATGATTTCGGCTTGTAGAATGTCTACCATCAAAAAATCCTTCATCAAACTCTCCTGTGAGGGGCGTGAGTTCTCGCCATTCGATAAATTCAGCTGAAAAAAGAGCTCATGAGACTGCCGTGACCTACGAAGGACCCACGTGACTTACCAAACATCCGCTCAATATTCGAATCAACCTTGTTTGTGTCTTCATGTCGTCTTCGAGCCCGGTGAGGAACTGTTGAATATTCTCCGGGAATTTCGCATGCTCCTTCAATTCCTTTCTCAAATTTATCACGAATTTCAAGTGGTCGCAGCCAACGACGTAAGTCACATCTGTTGATTCGCCCAGCAACACACCGCACTTTTGCAAGACCGTCTCAAAATAAGAAGTCGGGACCCGTTGCTGAGTGCGTGCTGTTTGATAGCTTTGCGAACGCATAACGCTGCGTTGAGAAATGTATCGACTTGGAGGCAGCGTCTGGCTGGCAGGAATCTCATTGTCTTCAGGAGAAGGTGACCTTTCTCGCTCCTCAGTTCGCTTCTGTCATTCAAAAGTCGGTTCGTGATGCAACTGACACAATCCAACTTCCCAAAAACAAAACTCACCTGAGCCTTAGCTGGTCGACGGGACTCATCTTTTGAATTCCGAAAAACATTTGATCGCGTTATCGCTGGAGTGCTTGATGGCGCATTTTGAATGCCAACACTTTCATTTTGTTGGACTCCACTCGTTGATGGTCGAATGGAGGAACCCAAACGATGCTTTCGATTTTTGTACATTTTCACTCGTTTCGCAATTCGTTTGAACGAAAATAAACTGTTTTGAAGTCAACCGTTTTGACATATGGCGCCAATCCACTACGTAGTTTTCGTAGTGAAGTGTCCAAATGTCAAATCAAATGCATTCGGTCTGTATGAATGTGGATGTCAATAAATCAAAACAAATATTGGAATTCAGAATGATAACGCCAATTATCCCAACGAGCAGCGTACAGGTTATTCCAATTAAACACATTGAATTTTTTTTAATTTTTTGTTTTTAAAACAATATTGAAAAGTCGAAATAAAGCTTTAATTGGAGATTAGATAAAACCATGGAAATTATCGAAAATGCATCATCATCAACAATATTTATCTCTAAGCAGTTTGCCTTGATCATAAAACAGCAAAAGCAGCGTCGAATGTGGAGCATTCCGCAAATAATTGGGCCAAAATCCCTTGTACAGCCCTTGAACGCCTTCCGTCTTCAGAACCTTCCAGAAACAATCAGCGACGCCACTGTAAAATTTGCCTCGTCCATGATCGTCCAAAGGCTGATTGCAAAGTCGTGTCAAAATTATGTCTGGCGGAGTGATGGCCACAGCCATGGCAGTGCCAGCGATTAGAGCACAAACGAACGAGTTGGCAGCACTGGATTCGAAAGCGAGATCATGTTTCCGCATAAAGTCTTTCGTTGGCTGATAAGTGGCCAATTGAGCACCACTTCCCAAAACCGCCCTTGGAATGTTGCCAATAACGCCTCGATAAATGCCACGAACTCCACGAGCCTTGTAAATCTTCTGGAATGCTTGAATCATTCCCTCATGATGACGTTGGAAGCCCACAGCAATCTCGGATTTTGTGTAGGATTGCATGTGAGTCTTGACGAGGAAGAAGGGTGAGCCCGCACAGGAACCGACGCAACCACCGAGCCCACCCCAGAAATAGCCCAGCCAAAACGATTGGCTGCCGTTTTTGGTTTGTGTCCAACCAAAGGCAGTGGCAGTGTCGAAAATGCCCAGTCTGGAAGTGGAGAAGGTTCACAGTCTGTCATTCAAAATCAATCGGGAAACTCACCTGAGGGAATTCAATACAAATTGAAAACCTAACGCTGGCGCCAGGCCTTTTTGCAATCCCCGGATTTCATCATGTTTGCCCACTTGCCAAAAGGCGTGCAAGACTCCTTTGTATGCTTTGTGGTAGGTGCCTTGTTTAGCGAGTTCGCCTTGCAATTGCAATCGTGTTTTTATCACCTACGAACGATCGCGAATGACATAACGCGATCAATAGTTTCATCATCATTCCGTCCGAACACCTTCGATTGGTCTTACATACCTCAAACGGATTTGAGAACAATGTGGTCCCGATCGCAGCAACTCCCGCAATCGGATAATTCGAGAATTTTATTTCACTCATCCCTCATCCCGTTCTCCTTGGAAATCACTGGACTCGAAAGCTCCTTCCTTTGTGTTTTCAAATCGACTGACACTGAACACTTCCACAATAATGAATGCGTCTAAACCACATTCTGAATGCATGCCGCTCTAAACGCACCCTTTCACTTTGACACTTCGCCTCGATTCCAGTTGCTGTGGTGTGCGAAAAATAACAAAAACAAAACGAGAAAGAAATTTCGTCAAACAAAACCCACTCGATCGTTGACGATGTTCAAGAATACCTTCCAATCCGGATTTTTATCGATAATTTACAGCATTGGCAGCAAGCCCTTGCAAATTTGGGATAAAAAAGTTCGAAATGGTCACATCAAGCGAATCACCGATAACGACATTCAGAGTTTGGTTCTGGAAATTGTCGGCACCAACGTAAGTACGACATACATCACATGCCCGGCTGATCCGAAAAAGACGCTCGGCATCAAACTACCCTTCCTCGTGATGATCATCAAAAACCTCAAGAAATATTTCACTTTCGAAGTGCAGGTTAGTTCAATCAGTTTCTGTGAGAAAACAACAACCGTTTAACCGGTCGGTCTCCTTCGCAGGTTTTGGACGATAAAAACGTTCGTCGACGATTCCGTGCCAGCAACTACCAATCAACGACTCGAGTAAAACCATTCATTTGCACGATGCCAATGCGACTGGACGAGGGATGGAACCAGATTCAATTTAATTTGTCCGATTTTACGAGACGCGCCTACGGAACGAATTACGTGGAAACGCTGCGAGTTCAAATCCACGCAAATTGTCGCATCAGAAGGGTCTACTTTTCGGATCGACTCTACTCCGAAGATGAATTACCATCAGAGTTTAAGCTGTTTTTGCCCATTCAGAAGCCCTCGACCAAGGCAATTGCAAGCCAATGAGCATTTCGGATTCGATATGCACGCGTCAAGCTCACCCGCTTTGACACAATTTTGATATCGTCGCCACTCTCATTTAGACTAATTTTGCACTGAGGACACAATACTTAAAACAAAAAATGAAATAACAGATTGATTTCAACGAAACGATTTTATTGTGTTTTATTCGCCCACGCATGCGTCATCTTTTCCCTCAAAGTTAACTTGGGTTTGCGTTGAGATGTTGTCCATGATGAGCGACGGGAAACACGTCTGTGTCTCGGTCGAAACGAACAAATCGTTGTAGTCGTTAACCGGCCAGGTAGTCTGCGTCTCCATATTGATGAGTCCCAGCTCAGACAGAATGTCGTCACAGGTCTGTGTGTGCGTGTGGTTGTACAGCAACGGGTCGATGTCACGCGAACTCCCGTCCTCGAAAGACATCAACTCTGTTTGGGTTTCAATGTGTCGACACAATTCCGCATTGAAATTCACTCCGTCAAAGTAGTTGAGATTGCTGTCGTCTTCCATGAAATTCAAATTATTCAAATTTCGATTCTGGGATGCGCTGCTGATCATCGTGCAACTCTCCTCGTCGACCAAATGGAGGTTCTTGTATTTGCTGCTTGTTGATGTGGATGATTCACTCGACGGTTGTTTCTTCGGCAATGTTCGATTGTGTTGAACCGATTCTGTGGAAGTGGCGGCGGAGCTGGTTGTCTTGACGACGCCACTATTCGCTGCGGGGCTCGTTTGAGTCGTTTGAGATTTCTTGGGGTGCTTTTGGAGCATCGGTTTACTTTGGACGGATATTGCTTGGGAGATTTTGTCGATCCGCAGCTTCGGATTTTCCGCAGGCTTGGTTAGTGGACTGGGTCTTTTCTTCAACCTGGAAAAGGTATGTCCTTTCCTTCGACAATGCGTCTGTAGACATTCTCGCGAGGTGTACTTCCAATCGCAGTCACCGCACTTGAATTCCACTCCGCACGTCTTTTGGTGAAGGCTTTTCAACGCCTCATTCGCAAATCCTCGGGCACACCCCTCACACTTGAACGCCTTTTTCGCGTGCACCTTCAAGAAATGCTGTCGCAGATACTTTTTCGATACGAAAAATGCTCCAACGGAGTTCTCTAACGCCGCATACTTGCACTTGTCGATTGGACAGTGGTAATGCACCAAACAGTTTGGATCAACAATGGTATTTGTCTCGATTTTATGGTGTTTGTTCAAATGCATTTGCAAATTGCTTTGACTTTCGAAAACAGACTGACATTCGGCAACGATGCAACTCAGTTGCACCTTCGTCGAAAGGGACTCAGCAGTTGGAACGATTTTGATCACAGTTTTTGAGTTCATTTGTTGTCTTTGAAGTTGACGATGGCTGATTTTGACAAGCAAAAACGAATTCGCCGCATTTCAGTCACTTTGACAGCTAACCTCAATGTCAGTCTTCAGTGGGTCGAACGAACCAAAATGTTATCGCGAGGCAGACCAATATGGGATTTCGTGAGAAAATCACAGATCTCCCGGAATTTGTTCAATTTCGGGAAAAAGTAAATTTGATTGTCACATTGTTACTTCCACTGTGTCTAACGGAGATCCTTACAGATACGATTTGGGGGAATGCAATATCGTTGAACCGGGCGATGTAACTGGTGAGCGATTCGTTCCGGAGCATATCGTCAAACCACCCTATTACCACATCTACCATCCGCCATGTGATACTAGCGGAGAGGCCGAGGTCAAACACTTTGACGCGATCCAAAGGATGAGAGAAAGCTGCAGACTTGCCGCAAATATTCTCAAGAAATGTGAACCGCTCTGTCAGATTGGAATAACAACCGATGAAATCGATAAGTTTGTTCACGATGCCGCCATCACAGCAGGAGCGTATCCTTCGCCGTTACGTTATGCAGACTTTCCAAAATCCGTTTGCACTTCAGTGAACAATATCGCGTGTCATGGAATCCCTGATGATCGGCCACTGCAAGACGGAGACATCATCAACGTAGACGTCACGGTAGGTTTGTGACAGGAAGAATACTCGTTGATTGGCTAATTTGGGATGTTCACAGGTCTTCCTTAATGGTTATCATGGTGATTGCTCCAAGACCTATATGGTTGGTTCGGTGGATGAGAGGGGACGCTACCTGGTGGACGTCACGGAAAATGCTCTGAAAATGGGAATCAGTGTTTGTGGGCCAGGTGTGGCTTTCAAAGAAATTGGTGATGCAATCGAAAACTACGTTAATGACGTCGGCCTGAAAGTCATCCCGGATTTCATTGGGCACGGCATTGGTCGATTTTTCCATGGTGCACCACAGATTTGCCACTATCGAAACAAATACCCAGGAAATATGTTGGCTGGAATGACCTTCACGATTGAACCGATTGTTTGCTTAGGATCGCCTCGCATCAAAATCCTTGAGGATGAATGGACAGCTGTGACCAAAGACAGTTCACGAAGTGCTCAATTCGAGCATACGATTTTGATAACGCACGACGGCGTTGAGATTTTGACTCTGCCGGATTGAGGCTTGATGACTGAGGAAATTTGAGAGAAATTGATGAGAAATAAACCAAGTTGCTGTTTTAAATATAATTTATTATTTTTTTCATCCCTCGGCCGCAACCAGCAGTCGAGTTCCCTAAACCTAAGCCAATGAAAAACGATGTGGAAACTCTTAAAAGTCCCATCCAGCGTACTGTTTACAAGTATCGCGATTTTCATTTCGCACTCGCGTCACCGCACTCGCCTCACCCTTGGCAACGCATCGCTTTCGCTGTTCCTGTTTCTCCTTGAGGTTGATGGTTTTGCGGATGCGATCTTTGATTACGGACGGTGCAATGGTGCTGGCTGTTGTGGAATACGACCGGTGACTTCGAGCGTCTGAGAGAATTTTTTCGACCATTTTGAAGCGATATTCCCGGGAAGTCGGATTCAAATCACCAAGTTGATCATCGTCGGATGGGATATCATCGATCGATGCACAATCGGCTCGATCCGAATGGTCTGAAAGGTTCCCTGTGCTGACGGCTGTCTTCAGCTCCTTTATGGGCTCAGATGAGACGACTGAATTGATGACCACCGGCACCGGAGCGTCTTCGATGGCATCTTCGAACTCGTCATTCTCGACGGCCGGTTCGAAACTCACATTCTTGACGTGATCCGACAGCGAATCGATGTATTTCTGAATGCTGGAATTCTTCTCGGCTTCCTTCTTCGAGTTATGTGAGACACGATCCTCCAAAAGAGTAACCTCATTGTTGACTTGCTGCCGTAGTTGTTCCAATTCGGCTTCTGTGTAGTTGGCAGGCACGTCATCCTCATCCTCCTCAAACTGACTGGTCGTCTCATCTTCTTCAAACGTTCCCATGTGATACTCCTGAAGTAAATCCTTTTCCATCTCTTTTGTAAATCCACTGCAAGCAACCTCCCGATCGAGGTCATCTTCGCGTGTCAACTCATCGAATGTCGGATATCCAGCCGATTCGTAACCAAATCGTCGACGGAAGTGCTCTCGAACGCAATTGACGTCTCGCTCGAAAAACATGCGGGCATTTGCGTGCGATGTGGACACCATTTGAGGGAAATCAATGAGGATCGGCTTGGCATCCTCGCTAATCATAATGTTGAACTCGTTGAAATCTCCATGAATCACTCCGCAGTTGCCCAGACGGACAATCAAGTTCATCAGATCGTTGTAGAGTTGCTCGACGTCTTCCACTTCGTGGACTTGTGTGCTGGAAAAGATTCGATTTGAAATCAGAAATCGATATGAGTTGTGATCCGGTTGGTACTTACAACGTGTAACCTTGAACAAGCTCCATGACGACGCAATGACGATTGAAATCGATGGGTTTCGGAACAGGGAATCCCCGATCATACAACGCCTTCATGTACGCGAATTCACGAGTCGCTGAAATCCGAGACAAATACAACCAAGACATATTGTGCCGTCGGCCATGATAGTCTCGCTTCTCCTTGACGGCTCGGAAGCAGGTCCGACCGAGACGATGCAATTTCAGGCAGAGCGGATTGCCCTCCTCATCGGCGATGATGAAGATATTTGATTCCTTTCCGACGCCAATTTGGTTGCCAAACGAAGCAACGGAATTCCTCAGCACCAACGATTTCAAGGCCAAATAGTCGTAGCCGGTGTTGGTCAAACGATAGCCATCAACTGGAAAAATGCCAAAAATCAGCACCGTCTTCAGTTCGTCAACTGCAAGGGACAAACTTACACTTGCGACCGCGTTCATAAGTCAGCAATTTGTGCTTGCACAATTCCCGCAACAACTTGTGGACTCCACCAGCTTTCAAATTCGCAATTGAAGCAGCCAACGGAGCGGGCACCAATTCGTGGTTCTTCATTCCCATTTCGACCTGAAAGAGGTTTGTTGTTTGGGTTGAAATTGAGGTTGGATTCTTTGAGTGCACCAATGCGACCACTCACCGCTGTCAACACACGGAAATCTTCCTTGCTGAGATATCGCAACATGGTCACGTTCAATTTCCCCATATTGCTGACCAATTGATGTTTATTCAGGCGAAATTTCTCGAAATGTAATGTTTTTGTTTTTGATCGAATTGAAAGCACGCGTTCACCTCAAGAACTGACATTTGTAAAGAATGATTCGTGCGAATGTCACAAGATTGGTTCGAACAATTTCCGCAAGGGGCGCAGCGGACCACACTTCATGACATTTCATGTCATTTCGTGTGTTTCCTGGGAAAAATGTTCCGAAAGGCTAGAATCGCGGTCAATCATCTCAATTTAACACAAATCCGTCATTTGGTAAAGAAGGGACAATGGGAGCAATATTCCAATGTTGCCCTTTTGGAAGAGCAAACAGAATTACTGGCAAAAGTACTCAGTAAGTTTCTCATCACTTGTTCGATTCGATCAATCAACAACAACTGTTTCATTCCAGACATCCCCGAAAGTCAAGCGGAGGAAGTCCTGCGAAATAACCAACGGCTCTTCAGTACTCGTCCCATGGATATCCAGAAGACCTTTGACGCCCTGAAGTCGTTGAACTGCAACCAAATCCATAAATTCCCGGGGGTTCTGCAGTACACGGACATTCAAATCTCGAATCGTTATCGCATCCTGAAAGAGTGCGGCTTCAGGAACATCAACGTTCGACATTTGGAGATATTCGTCCGCTTAATGAATCGCGACATAGTAGAATTGAAAGCGTTCAGCTATTTGGGTCAAGACATCGATGTCATCGACAATATTTGCAGCCACATCACACATCTACGAGTGGATCGATCACATGAAGCCCTTAGACCTGACAAGAAATTGCGAGACATTTGGACACACTTGGTCGGTTTGTTTTTCCAACAATACCTCTGCATGGAGCCAGCAACATGCGCGCATCTCTTCACAACGTATCCGTATATGCGAACACGATCACTCAGAGGTATGCATGAGGTCATACAGCTGCTGGAAGACGAATTGGAAGTGAGTCGAAACAAGGTGGCGTCCCATTGGCGGGTGATGTCAGCGGATGTGAACACGATGAGGCGGAACATTGAAATTCTTCGGGAGTTCGGGATTGACAAGAAAAAGGTTCTCGAATACTCGTTGGTGCTGAGTCTCGACCCGGAAGACTTTCGAAAGCGTCTGCTTACAGTGAAATCCATCGATGAGTTTGAAGTTCTGATCCACCACAAGCGGATATTTGAACTCATCTTCTTTCTGGATAACGCACGGAAGCGAGTGGCGTTGGCTAAATCGATGAACGTGGATTTTATCTCTTTGAATCAAATGATCATGCGTGATAAGGCATTTGCCAAGCAAATATTGGCCACGAATCTCGGTCAGTTTCAAAATCGAGACAAAGGACACTACCTTTCAGCCGTTTTCGGTCTTCCACTGCAAGAGGTTCAGGATCGATTGAGCCGAATACCAAACTACCGGCTCGTTCCGCTGGTGGTCCTGAAAAAGAATATTGCAGTGCTGCAGAGGGAAGGATTCTCTTTGGAGGAGATTTTCAACGATATCTACGTCATTTTTCATATGAATTCGAGTGTGAGTGAAACGCTAAATCAATTGAGGGATGAAGAGACTCGACAGAAGAAACGAGCTGCCAAAATGACAAATTCAATGCGATTAAGGCTCTGTGCTTACTTCATTGAGGCGCAATGTGGATTTAATAATGGAGGCATTTGGTTGGATGTAGTGTCTAATAGTACAGATTCGATAGTACCCTCCACCGAATCAGTTACCTCAATCGGAAAACAATGAAACACTTTCGAAAACATTTAGCTTTAATTCATTTTCAATAATTTTGAAATAAACGGTTTCTTGAGCGTGACTCTACGCACGGATCAGAAACGATAACGAAAAATCACAAATCACACCTTGGTTTCATTTCAATTTCATGTTCGAATAGCTTACGTATTAACGATGAACTTACTATTTAAAAATTATTGTTTATGATTTATTTGACCGGTCAGATTGCTTGCTGGGGGATATTCGAATGGGTTATGTTGATCGTCGACGGGCGACTTGTGCGTTTTCTCCTTTTGAACGTCAAATACGTCACTCTGAGTAGGCCATTTCGAATTTGATGCTACTGGCCATGGAAAAAAAAGTTACGAATATCCCTCGCAAACATCAGAACCATCATTTATTTGATTTTCGCATGTTTCATTTGCACTTTCATTTACACGTACTCACACATACTCACATACATAAAATTCGCAATGGTGTCAACGATTTTGAACATTTGTTTAACCTTACGGTATTCGTTGGCGTTCTATTTGAATCGGTTCTCGCAAAAACAACTGAAAAAATTACGATCGAAAAATCGATGCATTTGATTGATTTTGACGAATACATTTTAAAAGAACGAAGACGCCGTCGGAAGAGTAAATTGTGAATGATGAAGACTTTGAAAGCACAGATTCGTCTAATTTAGACCAAAATGTCCCATAAAGTATATTATGTCCCAAATTTCGTTGAGGAACTTTGTCCCAAAATTCTTTCAGAAACTTTGTCTTGAATTCCTTTCAGAAACTTTTTCCCAAAATTCTCTCAGAAACTTTGTCCCAAATCTCTTAGTCTCTGCGGCAAATTTTAGACCATCTGTTTTGTGCAAGCATCAATTCGACACAAATCGAATAACGCGAAAACAAACACAAGTGAAATAAATTCTCGACAGAACGAAAAGGTCCGCACGAAGAATATGAAAAAGAAATAATTTGTAATAAAATCGAAAACAAATAAGCCACATTCCATTCGCTCGTCATCCAATCGTTGCTCAAATGCAAATGAATCAATAAAACAGTAAAAAAAATATAAACAAAAAAGCATAACAAATTTTTTTCCATATAAATTAAATAATGAAGAAAAAGCAAACGAAAGAACCAAAAAATGTTGCTTTTCTTTAAACATTTTTCATAGAATCTGTTGATTCTGCCGCCGTCTGAATAAAATGGTTTCGCTTGTGAAGCCAAGCTCACCCGAAAACGAGGCACAACGATAGAGCAAAAAAAAATTTTTTTTAAATATGACGAATCCAATCGAGCCGCATTTTCTCGCCTTCAGCAAAACAAACAGAACGAACAAAAAAATAATGTCTTGTGGGCAAATGTGCTATTGCGATTTGCACAGACATCCTCGTCTTCACTTGTGCAACGGCAGCATGAGTACATTGATCGTTTCAAGCTCTCCACAAAATTGCTTTGCTCCCTTATTCTCCACGCAAAAAAGCCTATTGAAACACTTCCATTAACAGCCAATCGGAGCCCAAATGGCTCGTCCTCTAAAATATCTCTCTATTTACATTAATCGATCCACGCGAATTTCGCGGGAATGTCGTCCCGTTCAGCGAGTTAGGCCTCACAAATAATTATTATTATTATTTTTTTTTTTTTGACAAAACTCGACTTTTTGCGTTCATTCCGGGGGGTTGACTCTCGTCCTTCGATTTAGGTTTACACGTCGATGGTTTGTCACGACTTCCTTGGAGGCGGTGGCGGCCGGGTGACTTTTGGAATGTTTTCGTAAACTGCAAGGGAATTTCCATGAGTTTCTCCCAACGATAATTCGATTGAAATGCGTTCAACGAGACTTACGTGTTGGCGAAATGACATCTGGCGAACGGATTGGGGTCAGTTGAGCATCCGATGTCGATCTACAAGCAGAAATTCACACATCATTTACATGTCAAACAGATATCGACAGCTGCATCAAAACTCACCTTGGTTTTGGCTTATGATTTTGTATGTCATTTTTGTTAAGACTCAAATTCGACATTGATGCTGGCAATGGTGATCGTTGAAGTTCACTCAAATCACCCGAATACCTGCAAATTGAAAACAAGCTCATTGTAATGGTGTGATTTATCCATCAGATGTTTTTTTTTTTGGAATTTGTTCGCGAAACGAAAAGAAAAATCAAGCAAAAACTGACAAACACACACCGAAGAAGATGAACGAAGTTGACCAGCTGAACAAACGTGAATTCGGCAAATGTTTGATTGAATGCAAATTCGCACACGAGCTTTGAAGAACCTCTGAATAGTGTCCTTCCCCAAGCACAATCACCAGAAAGCGTGTCGCCGGTGTTGAATTCATGCGGGCGATGGGGTCGCGGTCCACTTGCGATACGTTACCTCTGAAAGGAACATGCTCCGTGTGCGAGTTGTGCGACATTTAATCAAGCGAATGAGATGAGAATGGCTGGGTGTTAGTACTGAACAAGGTTTGTGGGATGAATTGATTGGGTGGCGACACCTGCCGGGTCGATCACTCAAATCCACCAGACGATCTTGACCATCGAACATCATCACATCATTCACGCATTCAATTAGCATTCATTTGCATGAATCACGGGCAACGTTACGCAGAATCACGCAATGACAATCAACTTTATTGTTGTTGTTCATTTTTGGGAAGAAAAAATGACAGTAATCAGTGATCAGTGCCATGCATTCAGAACAGACCCGTCGCTGTGATTTTGACCATGCAATTGATTGTCATCAAAGTTGCGCGCAATGAAAACAGTTCAAAGCCAAAAACAAAAGAGACAACATTTTCTTATGAATTTATTTTTTTCAACGTTCATTCTCATCGCTTGTGGGTGTGCTTTTGGGTATGTGTGAGTGCTTGTGTATGTGTGTATGTGTGTGTTTGGGCATGTGTTTGGGATGTAATATATCTCACTTCGTTGAATGCGTTTGCTTTTATTGTTTTTCTTTATCTTTTCGTTGATCGAGAATTGTGGGGAACGTGGCGGGTTGGTTGCATTTCATTCAAGAGCCGCAACCCACCAACCACCTCTCATTTACTTAAGCTAACTTAATCGCTACGACATAAATAATTGGACTTTGATGGAAAAAAAAAAATAATTTACGAAATACGAAATAATTTAAAACGAAAAAATTTCTCAAAAAAAAAACGACAACAACTGAAACAATATCTCGCGACCAATTTGAATTTACAATTTGTGCCAAAATGAAACGAATCAAACTGATGCGTCGCATACGAAACGCTGACGAGAGAAACAAAAAAAAAAAAACAAAAAACCAACATAAGCACAGAACTGCGGCATGCCGAAACATCCAATAAAATGTGTTCGACGTGAGCGTGCGCGCGCGCACACAGAAAAAAAACAAAAAAAAAAACGAAACAATCGACAAGAAAGAGTAGGAAAAAACAAAAAAAAATTCTTGCGAGAAACGTGTCCGTTCAAACATAGACTTCGTCAACGTACTTAATATTTGAATATTCACGG
>JANSTV010128927.1:0-17754 GCA_027564135.1 Lestremia cinerea
GCCGGTAATGACCGTTTTCACGCTGCACAACAATTAACTTATCATCAAGCAATCTGGTCTAGACCGTCGTCGGATAGTTATTGTGCATTTTTGTCGATTTGATCGATTTCTAATTGCAAAACGTTCAATCGACGATTGGCCGTGCAATGTGCCATTCTGCAATTGGCCTGCACGAAAGAAGTTCCGTTTCGAAACGATGATTTAAAATGAATAAAAATCTCAACGGAAACTGACATAACCATAAATTACCACTCGATTCTTTTCAGCAAAACACCCCATTCTAGCATTTGTAATTTATGGGCCAGTTTGCCGGGTGTGTATTGAATGAAATTCATTGCAAAATCCACCGTTGATCCCAGCAAAGGTTCGATGTTTTGATGTGAATTCGAGTCAAGTCAGCCGAACAATAAATATCCCAACGTGACTTTCATCGTTCGCATACGAATACGCTCATACACACAAATACACACACACATGCAGACATACAGACACAGCGATATACCGATCGAGTGCGACAGCAACAGCGAAATTCACTTTCGAACGAAAAAAATAGATAGAGGAAGAGACAAAAAGCCCCACCGAGAAATATATGATTTCTGTCGGTTTTGTCTTGTCGAAGGTTCTTTCAAGTACAGTTAACGAAGATGACACACAGCGGCAACGACAACAACGATGACGACGACGATGACGACGACAACCACATTGACAACGCATTTAAAGAACAGCCGCAACGCAATGCTACACACCAGCAAAATGTCAAACAGACTAAAACGGGCCGTAAGCCGTATCATGTGATGTCGACGTCATCGACACACCTCTTCAAGAACGACACAAACGCCATTGGTTTGGTGTGCGTGTGCTATGCCTCTCATCCGTTGCATATGTGATGGTTGGTTGTTCAACCGATGCCATTTATGTTGTTTACAATTTCGGTGTGCTGTTGTGGATTTTCAAGTCGGTCGTCGTTGCTGTTGTTTTTCTTCCTCTATCGCTTTGTCGCCATTTGAAACAATGTGCTCTGTTTGTGCGTAACTTGGAGCATATTCGTGTGTCGTAGCAACGACAAAGACCGAACCGATGCCTCGGTCTGATAATACCCTCCATCGTATTGATGTGTTGTTACTTTGTCGGGCCAACGATTAAGGCGTTGTGTGACGCACTACGATTAAGTTTGCTGTTTGTTGAAAATAACAAACAATCGCTTATTGATGCAATGTTCTAACTCGCGAATTTTTTTTATTTTCTTTTTTATTTGTTATTGCGATCTTGCGAATAATTTTTTTCCATCTTGTTGTTTTCATCGTTTTCACCGCAAAAGAGTTGAGTCGAGGCCTGGACGGAAATTCCAGTTTTGTCCAGAAGTTTCCAGTCGTTTAGAAAGGGAGAGTCGTTATGCTGTGTTTTTCGAGGGGAAAGCCCCCTTTGATCTCACTATTTCGATCGTTTCAAGATCAATGACAAGATACGAAATAGAAAAAAAATGATAGAAAAACGATTGGAGGTCAAATGGCCACGTGGATTTCTCCCGAAAGGTCACACGAGCTCAATCGCAAAATATCGAGCAAAATTCACGCCAACAATCATCCCGTTCAGCCAACGACCGTAATGTTACAACGACCGGCCAATGTTATTCTCGGGCGTTACGACAAAATAGTTTTTGCGGAATGTTGTTTTTGTGATGGCAGTTGCTGTCGTTGATGTTGTTGGTTGTTTGTTCATTGTGTGAACGATCCGAAATTGGGTTAGTGATGAACGCGATGTTGTAACGTGGCTGTGCGATCCGCTCCGTCCAGGCCAATTACGTCATTTGCTGCGCACCCGCAAACAACTCACAACAACCAAATGAAAACGTGTTGATGATAAGTATTTGACATTCCGCGTTGGTATTTTTGGATGAGCGACGCGCACGCGTTTGCGATTCGATCGACCAGAGGCAGATCCACCAAACACCCATGCTGGATTTTTTTTTTGTTTTCATTTTGCGATGGCATTGAGAGTTTAATAATTTATTATTCAATTCGAAATCGTCAGCTTTGGAAATAAATGAGTTTTGTGCGGTGTGTTGTGTACGTTGTGTGTTTAATGCGCATGCGTATCGATCAGAAGCAGTGAATGAAAATGTTTGTTAGCCTTTTTCGTTTTGTCGAATCGAAGACAGTGTGGAAATGAATTGGCAATAACAATGACGACGACGACGACGATAGAGAGAGAGAGAGAGAAAAAACACCTTCGTCAACAAGATTGTCATGGCATTTCAACTTGACATTTGCGGAGAAAACAACGACCCGAAGCGTTATCAAGTTGAGGCATACAATTTTCGGGGGCTCTCGCCAAATCGTTGAAACGCATTCATTTTGCCTTGATTCATTTCCTTGATAGCGATTTAACGGTTAATCGAACGATCAGGTGGTGATCGATCGTGCAGTAATCGCTTTATATCAACAGAATTGTTGCATAATCAAAGTGTTTTACATCATTTCCGATTCGATGAAAATCATTGACACATCGACACGTGTGAGTGGTGCCTGTGCGTTCACAACACTCTCGGACACTAATCGGTTCTTTCTCGAAAGCAAAAAAGAAGAAAAAAAACGGCAAAATTATCAACGCGGATAGCCTTAGTTCGTTGGATTTGGCACGATAATCAATGCCACACACAGAGCAACATGACCCACACATTCGCAATTCAATATCAGCCGGTTTATCAGCAACTCATTGTAAGTTGGCACGCACTTGGTGTCATAGTTTGGGGAAAAGCTCACATTTAACGTTATCGTCGTTGGGTGAAAATGACCAATGAAAACACGTCCAACTGAAGATGATTTCGAAATGCATGACAATTTGTTGTCGAGTAAATCCCGACACTTGAAAGATTATTTTCGATGGACTTACGCACCGTCACCGTCACAATGAGGGGGGTCAAAACAAACGCATCGACGTGGACGCGTTTCCAATACATCCGTCGTGGCATTTTTTTTTCTTTCTTTTTTTTCGTTTTGGTCAGCGATTGGTTCATAGCAAACACAGCGGTTTTTGTTCTAGCTTTCTTCTTTTTCGCCTTAGTCAGTCGTTTTGTGACACTTTGTGACGTTTCTGTGTCAAGGCACGGATCGCTCTAATTAAACAGAACGTACGGCAAAATCGTTGAATCGATTATCTGATTTGAAAACGTGCAAGATTTCGATCGCACACAGCGAATCAATCCTTTTCGGGACCTTGAACCGAGTCGCTCAACTGACTCGACCTGAAAATGTGACGTTGAAGTTGAATTGACGTCACATGTGAGATATCTATGTACTCTTCCTTAACCCCGACCAAATGTGAACTCGCCCATTAAGATTACGACCGCGCATCAAACGAAATAAGAAGAACAAAAAATGGGCAAACGCTCCAAATCCACACAAACGAACTGGGTCAATTGAATTAGAATGCAGTCAATTTGTTTAATGGCCGATTAAAGCTTTGTATTTTTTCCCATTTTTTTTTTCTTTTTTTTTCAAAGTGACAACGAATTGCATACCAAAATGAAATCGAAAATTAGCCGCAACACCAATAGCAACGTACCGTACACTAACACACACACAAACGCAAATGCGCTTATTTAGTCACTGCATTCGCATTCAAATGACATTTGAAGAAAGAGAAGAAAGAGAAGAAGAAAACGAAAGAGAAAAAGAATAAAGAAATGAAATAAAAAATTGAAGAAAATTTTCATGATTCTGCTGTTTGGTCAACAACAAACAATTGGATTGGCGATAACAGATTTGCGTATTTTCTCAATCGGCTGTTTTGTTTTTTCTTCTCATTCAGATAGCGCGTCTCGTTCTAGCTTACATTTCTCTCGAGTGGCTTTCGAGTGGCCGGTTCGATTGTGTGGGAGTGCCAATTGAATGCACATTCTCTCGAACGAGCAGTATTATTATTTTGAAGATCAAAAATGGTGACAAAAACAACTACAACGAGCCAATGAACTATTCGATTGAGGCCTCTCGTTCGATTGCCTCTTGCGAATTGAGATATCGTGGATGGGTCGATGAGATTAAAGTGGCCTTTTTGTTGACGTTTTTGCACAATCAGAGGGTCGATTATCCGTTAATTTTCCTCGTAATTTTCCATGAAACTGATACACATTCTGGAAGCGCATCTCATTCGATTGGCCACCCGCTCTTGGAATATCCCCTTGTGCCGGTGACGCATACACACACTCACACACACAGGGCCTCTGAGTGACGTTATCCATCACGTGAGCCATTAATAACTCAAAACTGAAGGAAAGAAAGGCCGCAAGCAACAAAACTAATTGCATCTGCTATCAGTTTCGGGCCTTCTCGAAGCACTCACAGTTCGCTGATAATAATTCGAGGCTAAAATTATCGCGACAATATTCTTGGTTTGAAAAGCGATGAGTATTGGAGAGTATGGAGCACCTTTGGACTACCAACGTTTCACTTCTAATCCCATTCGCATTGCACAACCAGCTTCGTTCGCCGTCTGATATGCACAAATTGTGCTGCGATTGTGGGGGACGCGGGCGTCAAACTCAGCGATAAAGTCGTTGCGGATTGCACCTATCGAATAATGTGCAAAATGTGTTATGAGATCATGACCAAAGTCTACGCAAATGCCGAAACAGTTATCAATTTCGATGAAAACGCCAGTAAATTGCAAGCTCGAAATTGGTTCGGGAAGCTTGTTGTCATTCGCTTTGGCGTGCTTGCAACGCAGCGATTCTAATTTTCTCCTATTTCGAGATTATTTTCCGGTTTTTTTCTTCAAGTCAACAAGAACAACGCACGAAAAAAAACCGAAAAACCGAAAAACGCACAGCCGTCACGCGTATCGACGAAAATAATCAATAAACTTGACCAAGTGATTGGACGGAATCGTCGCGTTGGGTCAGTGCGTTTATCTATCGATTCCACGAATAGCTCAATGTTGTTTCGTTGGTTCTTTCTCAAATATTTGCTGGCAGCAATGCTTTTGACCTTTTCCAAGGTGGTGACATGGCCGATTCATATCGCCCGGTCGATATTCCACCCAACTCACGGTGCTGGGGTACAATTCTTACCCAGCAGCAGTCAGTGACCTCACACATTGCAATGCGTTCTTGATTCGCCAACAAAGACGAAAAAAAGCACACATCGAGAACCTATTCACTAACGGGAATACTCATCTCGCTGGTTCAGCATTTCAATTTTGTTTGCTCAGCAATCGAGGCGTGGAAGCTCGTAATTGCGAATCCACTCGGTCGCCGATTTAATTGTGAATCCACTCGGTCGCCGATTCCATTGAATTTGCGTCACATCGAGTCATTCTGTTCAATTGCATAACGCATCCAAAGTGTTGTTCGATTTCGACCGTACACTCCGCATACACGTGCGGCGTTTCATCCGAACAATTCGGCGAATCGCCGATCTCCCAAAACGATGCACGGCTCAATATCAAAAAAAAAAAATCCAATGCTCATCATGCGTGCCATGTCAATTTGCTAAATCCGACACACCGGCGAATTGTCAAACACGCAGAAGCCATGCCAATCGCTTCCGCAACTCGACATTGCATTCGATGTGACCCCATATTCGGCTGGAAAACAATCAACACAGCCGGGTATTCCGCAGTTTTGAGCGCCAAATAGCTGACTAACACTGTTTACTCGTTTGTTGCGACAACCGACTTGTTTTCCCATATATATTTCTATTATTTCTTTTCTTCTCTTTGCTTTTGTTGCTTTTTCACGCGAAAACACACAAAACAAATATTTATCAAATGCATTTGACGTCACAATGAACGTGCATCTGTTTCGATGAGAAACAAGCATGGAATTGTTGAAGAATTGAATCATTCGTGAAATGAAAGTGTTGAAATTAGCGATCGCTTTAAATGTTCGCCGATCGAATCGTTAGTTCGCCTCTCAAACCAAAACAAATGCTAGATAAGACAATCGCATTTGCATTCGGGTTTCTTTGTTTTGAAAATTTATAATTCGCGCTTTGCTTTCGTTGCTTTGCTTTGATGCGTACTCGATTTTAGCGCGAGCACCATTTTTGTTTGTCGATCGAAACAAAAGCAATTGATAACGATTAAATCAATCGATAAGATACGATAGTTTATTGATTGAAATGCAACAGCTCACACCCCCCTCCTCCTCCTCCCCCGCCTGGGCGCAGGACGATGCCGAGGCGGTCAGACAAAGGCGATGACCGTCGGGATGGAAATTGGAATTGTCAAGTCCAAAAGTCTTTGACCTTCTCCTCCGCAAACCCGTACATCGTCATAACTGCAATTCCTACAAGATCAGAGCACCAATCAAATCGTAATCATTCGAACTCATCGAAAGCCAATTTATAAATAGCCTGCACAATCGCTCGATTCAGGCGACATTTTCGAGGAATGTGCGAGACCCGTTCAAATGCTCGAAACAGCATTGAGCGGCGAAACAAAACAGAATGGAGCGAAATAAAGAGATGAAGAAGAAGAAGAAGAAGAGAAAAAAAAATTCACAAAAATCACTCCATCGAACGAAGTGAAATAGAATAATTAATAATTGACCTCATTGCGATAACAGCAGTCAGTAGCAGCAACAGCGGCGATGAGTCCCGCAATAAATTTGTTCACCGTGTCTCTACGCGTTGTAAATGTGCGTGCGTGAAACAAAGAGTGATGAAGCGAGAGAGAGATGGGCAGTGAGAGAGAGGGAGATAGAGAGAGAATGAGAAATAGAACGACACTTGAAATAGCCCGCAAGCACAAATAAAACTATTAAATTGAATCGATGATGCCGATGTCGACGATGTTCGACTGCACACGATTCGGATTGCGCGAAAGAGAAGAACGTCGCGCCCGCAATGATGGACAATGTCCGCTAGTTGCCAGAAACACAATTCGCTAATTGAAATTGTGCCAGGCGAGAGAATGCGCTGAGATTCTTGACTCAGACGTCGTTACCCGCGAACCACAAACCGTTGCATGATAATGACGATGTCCATCTCATGTTGATGCGGCTCTGTCTCATTCGTTCGCTACAATTCGATCATTGGCGAGAAACATTCACGAATAGAAATGTGCACAATTGCAACGACCAAATTGTAGCGCAAATATGACAACAGCGGTGATGACGATGACGGACGACGACGGACGACGACGGCTGACGATGACGGCATTGTCGTCATTGCAATTGCTGTTCATTGTTGAAGGGATCTCCAATGGTCAAGTAAATTTCATCGCTGATTGCGATGGCAATACCGGATGTTTCACCATTTTCCGATTCTTATCCCGAAAATGCTGACGCCGATCAGGGATTTGCGATATGAAATTTCCGTCTCTGTCCCGGAAGGACGACACAATCTGTCGGCAATGATATGAACGAGTCATATCCTGTCCAACGGTGTGCCCATTCCCATTTCTTCCTTTTCGATTTCCGTTCCCAAATACCGCACCGTCGAGTCGGTCCGATTACAGTTCGGTCGAATCAAATTTGATTAATTTTTCATTTTTGCTTTCATTGAAGCGAGAGGACCCCATATGCTCCATTAATTATCGAAAATACATTTCCAAGTGTACGTCAATTCGACACTGAAAAATTGGCTGGCATTTATTTCGAAATGGTCGCCCGTTATTAATTCACCGAATTCACCAATAAAGCAATCGTCCGACTCCGGCCACCAATCGACGAATGCTGATTGCATTTTGTATTTGCGAATTGCGTGCATCGATTTGCAAGCAATGTGTGTGTACGGGCACAACAAAACCGAAACGATGCGACAATTGTTGTTATCGAATCATTTGAATGTCATCGTTTTCGATGACTGTCGAAATCGTCCAAAATTGACGAGTCGGAACGAAGCGAATGTTCGGCTTATGTGAATTGTCGAGGGCGATTGACGTCAGGTGGGATGAGTTGAAGAATGTTCGACCAATGAATTCGAAACGTGAAAAATGATGTACGGGTCAGACGGGTGCTGGACATGTTCGTTCATCCGCGAAATGACCGAGCCGAATGTTCCGTTATAGGCGTCATCAGACGATGTTCACGTCAATTTCGATCCGAGTATTCAAATTGGCGAGCCGACGAGCGCGTGTTATTCTCGATTGGATTTCATTTTGATTCGATTCAATGTCTTGGGGCCGAATGACTTTGTGCAGTCGACGAAGCCGTACGTGTTGAAAGAAAAGAAAACGAAAATTTTTCTTTTCCAAACCTTTTGAATGGAGGACGAAGGGGGGAATCTGATTTTCTTTACGTCAAAACCGTTCCACAACGGCATGCACTGATTCCGCTGCAATATCGAATGCAGCATCAGCCATTCGATTTCATCCATTCGCCGATGTCCACAGATAAAGATGCAACCGAACGAAACGAAACGAAACGAAAACAAACATTCAAGTCATTCAAGTGCAGTGATTCATTAAATATTATTGTTTATTGTTTATTGTTTTTGCTTCGATTTCTCATTTTGTTTTATTTACATTAATGCAGTTCTACGAATGCACCCAAAACTGTAATCGTTGGAAGCGTGTGCGATCGATCGATAGCTTGGCGATGACACGTTTTAACATCTCCGAGCTTGGGTCGAGCATATCCATCGGATATGAGCAACGATTCATTTCGGCCGGGCGAATGTTTGTCGAATGTAATTTTCGTCAAGTTTTTTCTTCGTTAAATTTGTTTTGTTTGGTATTTTTTTGTTTTATTTTTTTTTTGTTTCCTTTTTTTCCTTCTCTCTTTGTTCGATTTCGACAAATTTGACTTTGATACTAAAGATCCGAGTGATTCAAGGTGAAGCCCGTTGAGCGATAGGAATCACTAGGCAAACTTACAAAGTGGATCACAATCGTATCGACGACCAATAAATCAACGAGAATAACGGCTTAAAAATCAACCAGATAAGTTTGCGACAGTTGTTTCGTAGTCGAACGACCGTAGTCCACTTGGAAGGGAATTGTTCGAGAGGTGTTTGACTGGCCAGACCGATAATCGCCCATCAAATTTCAATTGGTCAACATTCGAATGCATATTCAGACTGCATTCTAGTCGATGACAGAAAACGAATTATTCCAGACAGCAAGTCATTTACCCGACAAGCTGATTGTCAATTGTCTCCTTGAGATAGGCACCATCGAAATAACATTTTCGATAAATTGATTGCGTTCCATCCATCCATCGTATGCTAAATTAAATGAGTATTGGGATCGCGTCAAGTGACTTTCAACTTGAACCTTGAAGAGGACGGGTTGTCGAAGCCTCATTAAATCCGAAACACATTTTGAATTGGTCGTTCAGACCGTCGCCCATCGCCATCGAAACTCCACTAGAATTGGCCGCAAGACCTTCAACAACAACAAACGGCTCGGAAATCCGATAAGTGTTGACGTGAAAATATTGGAAAATGCGGTTTGTGGTTCACGGTGCAGATTAGCGTTCGCTTTTTCACCACCGCCTGTCGATTGCAATTCAATACACATTCTCAAATTGGATTTAAATGATGGCCCGCAAATCAACATTGGTATATCGACCTTGTCAAGCAATTTGATAATGCTGTCAAACACACTCACACACACACACACACACACACACACACACACACACACACACACACACACACACACACACACACACACACACAAACACACAAACACACATACACACACACACCCTCAAACATTCGGCTCGAGCAACTCATGCCCGAAATTTTCTCGATCCATAGCTGAGCCAGTGGAAAATTTCCACAATTCTTTCAAAAGAATTCGTTTTCACCCGAAAAGAGGCCAACGGACACCGGATCATCAATCAATAAGGAAGCAAAGCTGACACATGAAAGCATTATTGGCAATTGTTCGGTGCCGGAGAGTTCATGTTCGTTCATGTTCGGGTTTGACGCTGGGCGCTGGACAGTGAGCAGGTATGATTTCTCACTTGCATTCTGACTTGCTGGTTCAACCGAAAACAAATACAGACAGACAGAGAGAGAGAGAGAGAAAAAAGAATGAGATAGAAGGCGAAAAATATGTTGAAACGGGGTTGCTGCCCCGAAACACTAGGTTGAATTGTTTACCCAATATTCGACCGAGACAAGCGAATGATGAAATTCATGAAAAATCGTTGACGAAATGAAGAACGTGCATTCAAAATGCACTCTGCCGTGCAGTACAAAAGTGCACTTGTATGGGTGCTTGTGAACCAAGCAATCGAACAGGTACCT
The DNA here is from genome assembly GCA_027564135.1 of Lestremia cinerea. NCBI lineage: Eukaryota > Metazoa > Arthropoda > Insecta > Diptera > Cecidomyiidae > Lestremia > Lestremia cinerea. Next base: position 10,200 of record JANSTV010128927.1, read on the forward strand.
GCTCGAGGCCGCATTCACCTCTCATTTCTTTCGTTTTGGGTGAAATTCTGTAATGATTGCTAAATGAATTTCACCGCAACGCTCGATGAACGAGCGGGTCTTGAAACGCAAAAGAGACGGGAATTGTGTGAACGAAAAGAACGAGGACGATGTCGATGTCGAGGAAAAAAGAAAAGAAAAGAAATGTATCAATTGTACTCACCCAATGGCATATCACACAGCAGACAGGTTGCGGCCAAACATCCAGCCGATGCTCCACTGATTTTATCCAAAAGCAAATGTGGAGCATACTTTTTGAAGCAGACCGCAACACCAACATGGTAGATTCCCAGAAATCCACATCCGGCAAATGATAAATTCATATTTCGTAGATTCCTCAACTGTTGTACCGTTGAACGTGCAATGGCTTGATGCTCCGTTTTTCGTTCGTTTCGACAACCGACACCAACTCCGAAAATTCAAATTGTGAATTCGTTCGTTACTCTGTGCCGTCCGTCCCGTCACTCGACGCGTACTCGGATCGGATAAAACTGAACCAACAGAATTTTATGCTTTTATTTCTTGCTTGTGTTTTTTTCGTTTTTCGGTTAGTCTCTATTTCTCTTTGAAAATGCTGAATTCGTTTTGTTTACGTCCGATGGAGTTTGTTCCTCGATTATCTCTGGTTTCTCGTTTTCTTCAAATGTTTATTTATTTTTCACCCAAAATTTGTTTAAATGCACTTCAACTGCTGGTATTTTCTCAACCAGACTAGACGGTGTTATTTTATTAAACTGCGGAAAAGGGAAAGAAAATGGATTTTTAAGAAAAACAAAACAAACAAAATATAAATGAATTTGAGGAAAGCCAATTGGCTCCACGAATCGAATGGAATGTCGCTATCGACAACGAATCGATTGATTATGTTTTTGGGTCGCGCCAGCCAAGAATTGAAAATTATTTTTTGCACGAACATCCAACTGTTGATTGCAATGACGATTGAATGAGTTTTGTCGGTCGGGACGCAATCCGTTTAAAATCTCATGCGTTTGGTTTGCTCACTGAATTTGTAATAAATGACAATTTAGATTCATGCACCGTTTTATGATCGCTGCGGCTGATGTATGACATCGACTACGCAAGTGGCATACTTGTGGAATAATCGCACATTCGCGCTCATTGTTTCGTTCATTATCAGCTGCTGCTTGTGGCTGTGCATCATCGCATTGAGCGACGATAGAATCGTACACAATCAAATTAAAAGAAAATATTAAGAAACAACAACAACAACAAAATGACAATTCTGGATTTGTGACGATGCACGAATACGCTTGCGAATTCAATTCAATGACAACATTCGGCCCGAACAATCACAACAACAAACGATAAACAAATGAGAACAACAAACGAGGCATACAAATCGACCCGAGAATTGACAATTCCTTCAAATACGAAACAAATGCAAGTGTACGGTCATGTGTCGTGTGCGCATTATCAATTCTCGAAACGATTTCAGCTCCAATGTTTTTCTCAAGCAAACGTTCCTCCCGTCGTGTGTACAATATCGACGTATCGATCTGTCGTTTTTTCCATTATTTTTTTTCTTTGCTTATGGACGGTAAAACGCGCGCGAACAACAACAAACAACACCAACAGTTCGAACAACTGACAAAAAATCTCGATTGCATTTTCAGTGGGCGCTCGCTCTCAAACGAAATGACAATTATCTCAGGCACGGGCTTAATTGAACGAAATTTTCCGCGAAACAACATTCCCGCTCGTTTTTCACGGTACCGGAGGGGGCCGGGGCAAATCAATAGAATCTCAACAGTTTGCTTCGGAATTCTCAATTCAATGCTAAATGCAGACCACATTAAAAATTTGTTCGCTCGATTTTATTCAATTCAATTCCAATGGCAATTGAACCTACCAAACGCGGCAACTGTCAACTATAAACTGAATAACTGCTGTTGCTATATTACGATATGCGATACTCAATGTGCGGTGCCAATTTCGGTTGATTTGTTTTTTTTTTTTGTCTTTCTTTTGTTGTTGTTGCCTGCCTTCTTCTTTCATTGAATTTTCGTTGTGCGTCTCGTTTTCGCTTGATGGTGTTTTGGTTGTTGCGTCTCCTTCGATTCGACTAGCTGTTGTATCGTAGCACTGTGAAGGCTTGACGGTTCTGAGCGCTTGTGTGTTTCCCGCGTATGTGTGTATCGTCTGTATGGTGTGTATGTGTGTTGGTGCGGTGGCATGATGTTTGGCGTCAATGTGTTGTGTGGAATCGGCTTCGTTAACGTTCGTTTTGGTTTCGTTGGTTTTGGCATTGACGAATGGTTTCATGCATTTCTCGCTTGCAGACTTTGCAAGAAAAAAAATGTCAAAAAGAAATGTCTTTTGGGCACTTCTCCTATCTCCTACGAGCTGACATTCTGAAAAGATTATTTTTCGCTTGAGGCCTTTGGTATTTTATCCCTCTAGCACTTTTTTCCTCGCGTTTCCCGTGTTTACGTAAAAGCCATTGGGATTTTCGTATTCTACGAAAGTTGACGAAACATTGCAATAGATGTCGCTTTTGCATGTGACCTGCGCCATCTATGCTTTGCGGATTGAATCAATCGGAACGGTAAATACAGGCGGTTTTTTTCTTTTTTTCTATTCAATTATGAGAGGCTGCCACGAATTCTTGATGATGTTTCGTATTGCAAGTGGAAGTGTATGGAGCGCGGAAGGAATCGAGCAAAATCTCAGTAATAGATAATTTTAATATGTAATAAAATTGGAAATAGTTTTGAGGTATTCCAAATTTGAATTAAAGAGTCACACGTGTATTTGAAAACAGATTTCTAGCCGCGTTCATTGCGGCTATTTCGAAGTTCATTGTGATGAAAGTAGGGTTCGACAATGGTGCCTTTTCTTTGATTTTTCCTAGTATTGGTCCATCCAGCTTTTGATTTTTGTGAGTGGTCAAAATGTATCCAAGTGGAAAAATCGCCCCAAACACTTTTCCTAAAGAAATAAATATAAAGAAATGATAGTTCTGTATTATTTCAGTCTGGAATATCAAACGATCTGATTCTACACCTTGAACATTATATAGTTTTTGAAATAGTTTTGGTGCAATGTAGAGTGTTCCATCCATATACCATTCAAAGCACTCTGTCAGAAATTGTCTAATTCGAGTATCATCTGAGAACTGACTTGAACTCAATCTAGGTTTCGTCGGATCTTTCAAACTCGACGTTTTCTTTTATAAAGTAGATTTCAAATAATTGGGAATTGGTAGTCTCGACTGGTTCTCAGTTGATTCATGACGATCTACGGATTCTCAAATATTTCTTTTATTGGAGCACAATTTAACCCATAGCCAACCGAACTATTTTCAAATTTGTATGAAGAAGCCTATGAAATTGCTGGGAGATTTTTCTCCCAGTTGTAGTCTAAGGGTTAAATGCCTTTTTCGAGGAGATGAAGTCTCAATTTGAGTTTCTTTAATTGCCAGAGGACTTCTCACGCCGGCCATACACACTGAAATCGTCAGGAGAAATCCTACCTACATTGGACCAATGCTTACAACTTACTCCCGAGTCATCTCAGGTCTGTCTCTGGACATTATATATTCAAAAACCGCTTGAAATCATTTTTGCGGGCGAATGACATAACTCCGATGGTGTTTCGATGAGGAGATGCCGGGGAGAATGTGTGTTTTCGTCGGTGGGTGGTTCCATCAACTCTAAGTGTGTGTTGTTGAAACAACAGAATACGGCGGAAATCGTAAATTGTGTCTCGTTTCTCCAGCGTCCTCAATCGGAACTAATGACATTTCAAGCGGTAAACTTTCTATTGATGCTTCTCGACTGAGTCAAGTAAGACGCTCCTGATTTGATGCGATGCGCACAACTTGGTTTTCTGGCTGGCTGGGTTGACCTGCCAACCTTTTACAAGATGCGGCCTATAATATTTTATTATTATTTTGTACCGACCTTGTGATAAAATATTTAGCTACTTAATATTGAATGCAATGTAGCTAAATAAATACGAAAAAAAAAATGAAAATGAAAATATCGAAATAAATCTAAAATCTGAAATCTAATTCCGCGAAAACATCACTTGACGAACCCAAAATGAGACTTTTCTTCCAAGAAAATTGAAATTGAAATAGAATTGAAATAGAATCGGCTAAGACTCCACAAGGAGACCAGTTATTGCCAGTAACTTAGTTTATTTATTTCATTTTTTCATGTTTTACAAAGTAAATATTCAAGCTGACAGCTGCCAGATCAATTTCAATTCATGATTCCTCCATCAGGAGACATTTGAGTATGCATTGATCATGGGAGACATGGCTCAATTGAGATGATGAATCGCGAGAATTGCCATCTTGGAACCGTGGCGATTTTGTTCTAACCGAAATTTTCAAAGTTCCAGCATATAAATTGAGGCGCGAAATCTTTATATTTTCTCAAAAATGGGGGATAATAAAAATCAGTTTTTTTTTATTTATTGAAGACTAAAATACATATTAGGTGCTTTGTTTGCGACCACCTCGATCGAATTGTTTTCGAACATTTTTCGAAAATAGCCAAATATTTCGTCGCATTCGCACTTCCATAGACAACGCGCGTTCTTTCGTTCTTCATAAATTTCTCGCTATTTTCAAAAACAAATAGGCAAAAATTCATTTGGTATTTTTCTCGATTTTTTCGGTATTATTTTTCAAACCACCGAATCTTGCCAAAAAAATACGAGAAAAATGGCTCCATACGAATTGAGCTGTCATGAATGTTTTTCGATTTATTTAAAAAAAATAGCGAAATATTCATTCGTCCTATTGCATTCGCGCTTCTTGTCCTGTGCTGGGCAAGTGCAGTACAACAACACAAGCGATCGGGTTGTAGTGGGTCCCTTTACATTGAATTAAACACCAAGCCGCAACGAGTGCGGCTGATAACGTTCCATTGTATGCCTGCTCAACGCACTATAGAAGAAGAAGAAAATAATTCGTTCGAGTTGGTCGCGAACAAAGCACATATTGCATATACAGGATTTGAAAATCAAAATATGACAAAACAAAAGCGCTAATCAAAACTAAAATAAAACCTCAAATGGCCTGATGGGCTGGAGCCGTTTCGCATTGCTACCTCATTGTACACCAAAACAATACTCCAAAAAAATAAAGCTTAAATGAAATTAAATTGATATATGGGTATATGACGAGAGATATTGAACGTAGTAGTCCACCGTCGAAATTATAAGTTCTTGCAGAATCGAAGATCATTCTTCATCTACTTCTGCAGTCGGTTTGTTCTCCGACTGGTCAGCCATATTCCGAAGGAATTCCAGTGGATCAATAACCTCCATGGTTGAAACGATTTGATGAATTCCCTTTATCATACGGATATAGAGATCGATTAGGTCAAGAAGGGCCTTATTGAGGTCGTAATCATCTTGTTCATCCCTCAGCATGGCACCCATTACCTCAATCACATTCTCGCGTAAAATTTTGATTCCAGTAAAAGCTTTGACATATTTAGCATCTTCGTCAGTCATCAGAAATGAACGTTCTTCCAGAGCCTTTATCCTCTTTTGCAAACTTTTGTGCTCCTCTGTGGTAGGGGAGGTCCACCTGAATTGGTTCCGCCAAGTTTTTGGAGTAACGTCGTCATCTCCTTCCCTCGTGAAAGCCGGCAAGAAGTATTTTTCCCAAAGCTTTTTCAATCTGCTCTTATAGTAGTCTTTCTCTTTGTTCGGATCATCAGTTTCAATATTGTCAAATTTCGGTATACTTTCGATCCATGATATCGCGTCTGCTTTCAAGCGATCCTCGTCGAATGTGGTGAAAGGTTCTTTATCTGCAAAAGCTTCTCGATATTTTGTGACTGCCTCGTCAAAGTGGTCTTTGAAGAAATTTATGACAGTGCTCTTCGACGGAGCAGGCATATCAGGCAGCGAGTAGCTCCGGGCTTGCGTAACATCATACTCACAACCAATGATTTTCACCAATGTTGGAGAGATGATTTCGTTGAACAACGACAGCGGGTACATTTGGTTTAACATGCGCGACAGTGGATCAAACAGTTTTCGGGCAAAAGTGTTGTTAAGAGGAGTGGTATAATCAGTCGCAGTTTGAAGCTGGTCGGCCGATGACATTATCGTTTGAATGAGATACATGCAATGATAGGGTTGCACGTTGTCTCCTGCTTCCACGATTGCGTCCACTCCGACCACATGGCTTTTTACCGACTTCGCCATGTTCGATATAAGATTATCAATATCTTCAACACTCACTGTTGGCGAAGGTAGAGATTGTTCAGAGTCAGAAGGAGTAAAGAGTGGTTTGGGGTTTTTTCTTTTAAAGATTTTCCACTTGCTAAAACCGAACTTCACGGAATGAACGCACAGAATGCAGGAAAGCGCAAGAAAAATCACGAATAACTTCATTTTGGCAAAGGAACGGTTCAGTTGCGAATGATGATGATGAGTTGAAGTTGGCGACTTAAATACATGTAGCTGACATATGAGCGAAGTCATCTATCTGCGGCAATTGCGCTGTAGTTCAAATTCAATGGAACTCATTTGAATTGAAACATCCGGCATTCAGTCAGCTCCCAGTTGAATTTATGTTTGAGCATCTCACTTCTGCCGAATCACACAAACATCACGGTTTCCCAATGTGCTATGGCACTTTGGGAAAACGTGATGTTTTTGTGATGCCGCACATCGACGAATCCGCGGAACTCAGGAATTCAAACATCATCGAGGCAGAATATATTCCCACTGGAGAGCAAATAAACAGCCCATGTTCTGAATTCATGTCAGGAGATTGTTACATCGTAATTTGTTATTCAAAACAAAGAATATAGTTCTAATTCTGAAGCTCCAAGCTGCTAGCCGGTCGTTTCATCCCATCATTCCCGAATATAGTTCGACCTCTCAAATTCATTCCCGAATTATTTGGACTTCATCACAAAAGAGTAATACTCTTTTACGGAAATGTCACATTTGAAGAATCGCTCCAGCTTTCAGAACCATAGAAACACCTCGATCTGGCCATTTCAATCCAAATGTTTTATTCAACTTGTTTGATTTATTTATTACATAAATAAAATTGTCTTAAAATTGGTCTAGCGGATAGTGTTGTTTTATCGAAATTGCATTTTGTTTCATCTAAGACTAAGAATGGTGAAAGAAATTGAATTTTTATTTTAATAAAATGAATAGTGGCTAGCGAGTCCTGTGCAGGGGTTGCTGCAATACAGTTGACTTAGGCTTACTGCGGTGGCGTTAATGGTTCCCAATTAGAATTGCTTCTTGTTAATCTTTGATTATCGGACAGCTGTTGATGTTGCTGTTGTTGTTGTTGCTGCTGGTGCTGGTGCTGCTGCTGCTGTTGTTGTTGCTTATCGGAAGGTGAGCGATTATCGCACTCCAAAGGCAAGAGGGATTCCGGCGATTGATTATGATGGTTGAAAATGGCCGACGGTCCTGGTGACGGTGAACATTGTTCTTGTTTTGGTGGCGGACTGTTGGGATGCTCGGTCAATTGAGAGTTGTAAGTGGAACTGAACTGAAGGTG
>JANSTV010129038.1:0-17747 GCA_027564135.1 Lestremia cinerea
TGGCTCTTGTTCGCTCTGGTCTGTTGCTTTTCACTGTCGCATCTGTTTTCCCATAGGCTGGCTGGGGCCGGCCACGGTATGTGCACTGTTTGCTTGGTATGCGCAACAGAGACCGCACTACGTTACGGTTTTCCACCTCGTCGTCGTTGTCGTCGGCGGTGTCGTCGTCATCGTCGTCGCTGACGTTTTTCCAACCGTTTCTCATACTTTACATCGGCGTGTGAGTGATATCTGTTGGTCGGTTGGTTTCACTGTTCCGTGGTCAGAATTCGGTACCAGTCAAGTGACTCTTTGAATAACAGATTGATGCTGAATATCGCGGATAAAATGGTCCTGCTTATGCATTTATAATGGAATTATGGAACGACCAAGATGCTCTCGACAAGACATTATTTGTCGAATGTATATTTTACTGAAATTGCCAGCACGATGCGCATCATGAAAGTTTCATTGAAACGGTGCGAAACCTCGATCAAAATTCAGATCATTTCCCCCATTGATGTGTCTGCCCGTGTATGTGTGTGTGTGTACGCGCATCTTTATGTGTTGGTGTGTGTCTGTGCCGTTATTTGAATGTGAATGTGTGTCTCCGGTGCAATGTGCGTGAGTTTTGTTTCAATAAATTTTTCATATTCCGTTATTTTTATATCGAATTTTTTCTCGTCTCGTTTTCCCGCTGCTCTCTTTGGAAGTCCACACATGAATATTTCAGTTTTCATGTGTTTGAATTGTTAATTTAACGGAAAAAGGTTTATTTTAAATGTGCCGATGCCGCGGCAATGATGATGATGTGGGAAGCAGAAGAAAAATAACATTTTCGTGAAAATTTTGTGTGAGATGCATTTGTGCATTTGATGATGATGAGATATTGATGAGCTGCTGGTGAGCTGGTAGACTGGAGCGACATCGTTGGCATCGTTTTTGGATGAATGTGATGGCATTTACCCCACGCAAAGCAGACTGCACCAAATAGGTGCATTCAAAATAATCAGTTTAATTGTGTTTTCTACATCACATTTATTTACTTGGAATCAACTTTGGCCACGGTCCCGCTCAAGGTAACAATCGAATACCGTTATCCAGACGAATAACGGCTGCATTTAACGTTGGATTTTCAATGATGGTTTGCACCAAATGGGCGAAATCGTCGGGATCGGACAAGGTTTTCGAATTGGCCGCATTTTCCAAGGCTTCTCGCTTAGTGTCCTTCCAGATGGGCGTTTCGAAGAATCCTGGAACGATGGTATTTACCCGAATGCCGACATCATTGAGATCTTTGGCTAAAGGAGCTGTCATTGCGTTGATTGCCGCATTGGCAGCAACCACCGCACTGTGCCAAGTCCGTCCTTCGAAGGCTTCGATGCCTGAAGTGTTTATGATGACTCCGCGCTGGCCGACGGAGTTTTGATCATTTCGAGCAATCACCGCGGCGGCTAAGCGACAAACGTTGAATGTACCGGTTACGTTGACCTGAAGAAGAACCGGAAAACGGATTGAATTTGGGAACAACTTTGCAAAATGGCAACCAGTCGATGTACCTCTATCACTTTGGCGAAGTCTTCCAGATTGTGGGGCGCCTTTCTGATGGTGTCCCACGTGTAACCATTTTTGAGAATTCCCGCGCAGTTCACCACCACATTCAAACCACCGTATTTCTCTTTTGTGAGCTTCAACAGATTCTCGACGTCCGCCTCACTGGCCACATCGACCGTTACGAATGTTGCATTTTCTTCGCCCAATTTTTTGAGAATCTCCTCCGATTTGGAAGCATTTATGTCGGCAATCACGACTTTTGCTCCGTTTTTGACGAGGCGCTCGGCTGTGGCAAGACCCAAGCCAGATGCTCCACCAGTCACAAGTGATATCAGCCCCTGAAATGAGAATCGGAGTTGATGGAGAAATTCGATTGATTTTCACCTTAGTCCAATGGGATTGCATCATTCCACCAGCCTCGATCCGCCAGAAATGTCAATTCATCCGCGAAGTACAAATTACTTGTTCACAATCAGTTTCATTTTGTCGAATTACCTTGAACATTGTGATTCCAATGAGAATTATCACCAAAAACTTATTTCTAAAAAAATTGGCTTGAAAATGTGCCGGGCTGCTTCTTTCGCCTGACAATTCGTTCAACACGTGAAGAAGAGACCAACAGCGTGAAGTTGGCCATGCCAGAATTTCGTTAAATTTTCGTTGAGTTTCTGTGTTTATAAACATTTGAGCGTTTGACGTTTAACAAACGTGCGATGATAGCATGAATTACTGAAAGATGATGATTCGTTGGACAATTCATTTGGGTGAAAAATACAATAGCTAAAACAGTTAAAAATGAGACGGAAAATGTCGGGACATTCGAAGGAATGCAACAAAGAGACGAGTCGACCGGACAACGGACCAGGTAGGCGAAACGCAGAGCAAATCGCTCAAATCGATTATTGCACAAAGCATTTTTTTTCCAAAGCCCCACAAATCACCACGAAGGCAACTGCATTGCCGCCGAACTGGGTGAGAAAAGAGTCGAAATCGAGAAAGGCTTGGTATTATTTCAACACGAAAACGAAAGAATCGCGCTGGGACCAACCGTTAGCAGAAGACAAAGGCAAAGTGATGGAGACGACGCAACAACGAAAATTCGATGGTGGCCGACAAATAACGAATTCCAAAAAGAAGGACATCACCAGAATGAGTTTGACCTCACGTAAGTCTCAAACGCGATCTAACTTTCTGGAATGTGTCGAAATTTCCATTTGTTTTAGACGCCATCGTCCGAACACCAGCGCAAGATCGCTTGGACCGACTGCAGAAGGAGATGAAAAACAAAAAAACTGAAAAATCTGTCGTGACTGCGTGCAATGCCTCGTTGACGACACAGCGAAGTGTCGCAGACTCATCGAAAGCGGGTCCTTCGACGTCTCATCAAGCGAGTAAGGACAGCGAGACGTTTCGAACAAGACTTCCGATGCCGATTGTAGACTCACAAGTGCCTGCGGATAAAAAATTCGCGAAACGAAAATCTAGCGAATTTCGAATGGATTTTAAGAAATACGTTCCGAGCTCGCTTTTCGAGGTGACTGACAAGGTACCCACGACTTACCCAAAGAAGACAGTCCAAGCTAGAATTGACAAAATGCCGTCGTTAATCCCGAAAAATATTGACAAGCCGACACCTCCGAGAACACCGCTGCAGTTCACGTTTAAACCAAAGCCGACGTCGTTCACCGATCGGGTTCCAAGTCCTCGTGAAAGCAGCAGTGCAATGAGCGGAACTAGGAAGTCGCAAAGTGATGAAAAGACTCCCGCTCAGTCCAGACTGAAAAAAATTCAGATTCAGCTCAAGAGTCCAGAGGTCAGAGATCGATCTGTCGTCGCCGAGAAGTCTGCAACGTCTTCGGAAGGAGGATTTTTCGGAGCGATTTCCAATTTGGCCAAGAGGGTCTATAAGTCCGTCACGGGATCGGAAGCCAGCAATGCCAGTGGCCAGATAAACGAAGTTATGGATGTTGACATGGAAAGCTCCAACAGTTCGTTCCACTCGGTGCACGAACAGAATGACGAGGAAGCCATGGAATGGGAGACGAATCAAACGGAAATCCACAGAGAGGTTTGTCCGCTACTTTCATTTCATTTCATCCAATCTAAAAAAAAAGAACGATGATGACTTTTCAAATCCCTCACTTGCTTCCAGATAACCTCCTTGCGTTCAAAACTGCGAGGCAGTGAAACCGATGTCATCCATTTCAGCTCGCTCCAATCCACTGCGATGCCTCTCAGCTTAATCTTCGGCACAAATTTCATCGTTGCCGACACGAACGTCTTCTTGGGCGATTTGCATTGCTTCGATGCGATCATTTCGAATGGTAACTGCGCATGCATGTGCTATTTCCACGAGTTCTAATGCCGTTCAATTTCAGACCCAAATGCTGTGATTGTTGTACCCCACGTGGTTCTCCACGAATTGGACAAGCTGAAGGGTAGTAAAAGCTCACTTTCGGTGACGACCACCCGCGCCATTCGCTACATCAACAACAAATTCAAAGGAGACTCTGGCAGATTCCTTGGTCAGAGCTCACAGGACAACATGAAGAACCTAATTGACATTATGGGGCCGGACGATCGGATCCTCAACTGCTGCCTCCAGTTGAAGGCCAAACAGAACGAAGTGCTGCTGCTCACCAACGACATAAATCTCAGCAACAAGGCGATGTCGAGCTCCATCAAAACCAGCACATCCAAAGAAATGCTCAAGAAATTGGAAAGGAAGCAATGACAGGAGGTCGCTTTGCCAATTCCACGATCAACGGCCATAAAATCAAAATCGAATCCTTCTCTTCGATCGAGTGAAATCCCGCGAAACTCATTTCCATCCTTCTTTTATGAACCTTCCTTTCGAGAACCCAAACATCTCCAAGTGATCTTCACCTGGCCACTTTCTCGACGCAGTTTTCTCCAACTGACTTTTCGAATTTGTTTGTGCAAACGTTTCTTCAACTAGGATTTGATCGGTAAGCGATCAATTGAAAATCGGCATCGAGGAGTTTATTTTGTTAACAAAATTATTTGCGTTTTTTTTTCTTCATTTTATTTTCTATGAATTTATTTTTTTTTTTTCATAATAATTTATATAATTTTCAAAGTGAATATTGAATTCATCCGTGACTCACCATTGAATGGAAAACTTTTGATTTCGTCGAGAAAGTGCGGCGACGACTACTCAGATAATGCTCTAATTCTCAGCTCATGTTTATCAAAACAAGTAAATATTAACCTTTGATTGTAAGAATTTGGTCGACAAACAGCCATAAAATCGAAATCGAATTCATTGTTTGGTGAAGCGGATGCTTTATAAAACCGCTTGGAATTTATTTCAATTTTTCTTTTGTGCAATTTTCTTTTGAGAATGCTAACATCTTCGTGTGATCAGAGTACTCTTTGCTTGGCCGCTCACTCGACGCAGATTGTTCTAAGTGATTTCCCGAATTTTTATGTGAAAACGTTTCGGAACAATCCCTCGCGGATAATCCTAGCATTTGATCGGTAAGCAATCGTTGAAGATAGACCGCCATCGAGTTGGAAATATTTTTGAGGAATCTATTTTGATAATAAAATTGTCTGAGAGAGTTTCTTGTGCGTTTTGAATGAGATCGAAATTCGATCATCGGAAGATCCTATTCGAACTGGGAGTAACCCAAGATTTTCAGTGAAAGTTTCCAAAGGCGTAAGGAGATTCTTCTCCTCCTCCCCAAATTCCGTCACTCCCCACTCAAAAATTGGTGACCGCAACAAGTGCCTACGTAAATACGTAAATTCGATAAAAAATCCACCGAAACGATCGAAACACACTTCGAATCGAAAAGCATCCGACCAAATACGTTGACACAAACAGCTGTCACATCCAAAACGGAATGTCAAAATGTTTTTGTTTTGTTGTTGCTGTTGAGAGATCTCGTGTTTCATTTTTGATTATAATTTTCCATTCAGTTGTCAATTTCATAATTTCCTTCGAAATTCCCTTCAATTCATTCCGCATTGTTCGATGCCGTATCGTCGTCTGTATCGATCATTCGCCCAAAGAAAATGTGTCATTCGCTGCGAAATTGCACCGCAACGGTTGTTCGTTCGAGTTGACATCCATCGCATTGGTCCAACATGATTGCGAATCGAATGCTAGCGCTTTAGAATTTCAGCAGAGGCAACAGCAGCAAAGCATTACGCAAACCACTGAATTTCGGGTGTTTAAGTGGTGCTCGTTTTGTCGAATAGATTTTTGATTGCTCGTTCATTAAATCGGTGACGGGCGATGAGTGTTATCGCATCGATGTACTTAAATCATTGAAGATATTACGTATTTTATTTGTCTTTGACCGTTTTTTTTTCCTTTTGTGATAATTCTTGGGTCTTGTTGCATTTACAATTTCGATGTTACTTAAAGCCAACGGCGTGGTGATTATTTGTGATATTCCGAATCAATAATAAAAATTACATAAAACAGCGACACGCAACATTTGCATACATATTCTTCAACGGTGAATTTTGCTGATTCCGTTTTGTGTAAATGTGTGTGTGTGGCGACACGAGTCCGCATTGATTCAACATTCAATATCAACAAGGGTAACATGATTTTTCGAGTTTCGTTTTCGTTTTGCTCGTCTCGCTATTTCGGTTTCATTATCGAAACAGACTCTATTTGCATTCGCATCGGTGCCCGTGCAAAGCCTGCATAGGTTATTTATCGATGGCCAATGTGCTCCCATCGATACTGGCTCACTCGATTCGACTCCAGTCAGAGGACGGTGGGCAAAAACAGTGCGAGACACCAGCATTTTATTTTCTTTCTTTTTTTTTGCAATAAAACAAACGAATCGTCGGTGTTTATCGCGTGCGAGCTGCTTATCTATTCAAATATTGTCGCATCGTGTCGCTGTTGCGCTCATTGGGCAATCTCCTCCGAGGTCGACTATCTTCACCGCATCCACTTGATTACCGACCGATAACCGATTGTGTCTGAGTGCGCGCCTATGCATTTGATTTTGCGAAATGCGCAAAAGTTCATTGAAATTCACGTGGAAATGCATTTGAGAATGTTTGACGGTGATCGAGTTGGTTGTTCAATAGCGATGCGTTCACGGATGACATTGAAAGCTTTTCGAATTAATTAGTGTTTCGCGCGAAATTTATTGAAACGTTATGTTGTGTCAAGTCCGTCGAGTGTCTCCCAACGACGAAATTTTTGTTGTTTTTTTGCTGCTTTTGGGGAAACTTGGTCCATGAATCATTCATCAATTGAAATGGAAACGAGGGAATTTCCAAATAGTTGTTGTTTTAATTTTTGGTTGCGTCGCGATTGTGTGCGTGCGTCTATTGTGACGTAATTGAAACTAGTTCGTTGTTGACTTTCGTCTTTGTTTTGGCAAAAAAAAAAAAACACGAAATCATTGCAATTCGTCGGTTGGCTTCTGCGAGCAAACGGATTATCGCAGTTGAATTCGATTGGCGAGTGGGAATCCCGCTGCTTAGGCTTTGATGTTGGTTGATTGTGCTTGGAAACAGGTTTTGCGTTGGTTCCATCGCGACGAGCCAGTGTCACGCGATGCAATACAGTGACCTTTTTTCCGAACGTTCGCCGAAAATCACAAACGACAAACAAATGACAATTTGGCCCGCATGCCATGCCGAATAAGCGATTCTCGACCGAAACACACAAAGTGGCAATTAACGACGCATTTTATCACCGTTAATTAGTCCGTTTGTGTTGATTTCGCCGAGATATTAATTGGATTGAAACAGAGCTAATTTTATGCATTCATTCATGCGCTTAAAATAAAATGCGAAAATGCATTTCGAATGACTCAGTTTCGATTTCGTGCGAAATGGCTTTTGATTTGAGCAAATTCACGAGAAATGGTTTCAATCGAATCGACCATTCTTGCGGTTCAAACGTTTCGTTTATTATTTTACAATTGCGAGAATTCCCTGACATTCGATTCGGTTTGGACGAAAATTACTTGTTTTTTTGAATGATTGCCAAGTCCATGCTCTCCTTCGCGACCGAATATTTTATGATTTTTGCGCAAACGACGCAAGCAGTGATTGCCATTTGTCGTGGAAAATATTGACGGGCATTTCATATCCGGTTGCAGGTGAGGCGATTCGCACGGACCGAAAATGAAGTTTGCTGAACATTTATCGGCGCACATAACGCCAGAATGGCGCAAGCAATACATCGCCTACGAGGTGAGTATTCGATTCAATGGCCGTGACAATGGAATATTTGACGCTTTTCGATTCGTTGACAGGAAATGAAAGCCATGATCTATCTGGCTGTCGAGGAGGCACCATCGATCGACAGCGTCGAAGAGGAGGTGCTGAAACGTCATTTCGCCAATTTCGATGAGACCTTCTTCCACTATTGCGATCAAGAATTGAAGAAAATCAACACATTCTACTCGGAGAAATTGGCTGAGGCGACCCGAAAATACGCTGCATTATCCACGGAGCTCAAGGAGGCCATTGAAATGTCACAAAAGTCCACCAAGAAGAAGGGTCAAATCCCTCAACGGAAAGTGCAAGAGCTGAAATTGGCCTTCAGTGAATTCTACTTGGGCTTGATTTTGCTGCAAAACTACCAAAACTTGAACTACACGGGCTTTCGAAAGATCCTGAAGAAGCACGACAAACTGTTGCGGGTGGACCATGGAGCCAAATGGCGACAAGAGCACGTTGAGACGTCGCATTTCTTCACAAACAAAGACATTGATCGGTTGATTAATGAAACTGAATCGGCTGTTACCACGTCCCTTGAAGGTGGCGATCGTCAGCGCGCTATGAAGCGCTTGCGTGTTCCACCGCTCGGAGAGCAACAGAGCCCATGGACGACTTTCAAAGTGGGCTTGTTCTCCGGTAGCTTTATTGTGCTGTTCATCGCTGTTGTCCTGTCAGGTATGACCTTCACCCACAATCGCAATGTGACCCGACTAACCCGCCTTCCATTCTCCCTTTCCAGCAATATTCCAAGAGGTTTCCAGTGAAAATCTTAAAATAGCATTCCGTCTTTACCGAGGACCGTTACTTATTATCGAATTTATCTTCTTAATTGGCATTAACGTTTATGGATGGCGTTCGTCCGGTGTGAATCATGTGCTCATCTTCGAATTGGACCCTCGGAACCATTTGTCCGAGCAGCATCTCATGGAAATCGCCGCCATCTTTGGCGTTGTATGGACACTGAGTCTGCTCAGTTTCCTCTACAGCGCCAGTCTAAGCATTCCACCGTTTATCAATCCTCTGGCATTGACCGTCATTATGATCATTTTCCTGTTCAATCCGCTCAAAGTGCTTCGGCACGATGCTCGATTTTGGTTGCTGCGGATCAGCGTAAGCCGTCTTAAGCTCGTTTACGTCGGATTGACTTCTAATAGACAGTTCATTTCAGGGTCGAATGGTTGCGGCGCCATTCTTTCACGTTGGCTTCGCTGATTTCTGGCTGGCCGATCAATTGAACTCGTTAGTAACGGCTTTGTTGGATTTTCAATTTTTGACGTGCTTTTATGTGACCAACGGCAATTGGCTAGAAGCTGGAAGTAAGTCTTGGCGACGTCGTCTATCTTGGTCTTGAGGACTAATCATATTCTCTTGCAGACACCAGCCAGTGCATGGAAAAAGACTACCTGATTCGACCGCTGGTCAACTGTTTACCAGCCTGGTTCCGTTTCGCTCAATGCCTACGACGTTATCGTGATTCCAAAGAGGCTTTTCCGCATTTGGTCAACGCCGGAAAATATTCCACAACATTTTTGGTTGTGATTTTCGCAACGTTGCGAGGCTTCAATGCTTCCAAATACGAAAACACCTTCGACAATCCGTACAAGATATTGTGGCTGCTCGCCCAGTTCGTGTCGTCTTGTTACGCCTACACGTGGGACATTAAAATGGATTGGGGCCTGTTCGACAACAATGCCGCCGAGAATAAGTTCCTGCGCGAGGAAATTGTCTACTCTTCGACGGTGAGTGCCTCATCGAATCTCACTTTCGAACGAATAAAAAACGAAGCATTCTTCTTGCAGGCATTCTACTACTTTGCAATCGTCGAGGACTTGGTGTTGCGTTTCGCTTGGTCCATTGGCTTCTACTTGACCGAAAACAAATACATCACCGGCGATTTGCTGGCCTCGATTCTTGCCCCGTTGGAAGTCTTCCGGCGATTCGTTTGGAATTTCTTCCGATTGGAAAACGAGCATTTGAACAATTGCGGTAAATTCAGAGCTGTTCGCGATATATCAATTGCTCCCATCGACTCTTCCGACCAGAACTTAATTTTGCATATGATGGATGAGGAGGAGGGTGTGGTTAACCGTTATGGGAAGAATAATCGCCCAAAGGCACGCAAGCAGAAAGACCCTGAACGCAAGGCGTTGCTACATCCAACGCTGCGTAGCTCCATGAACGATCTCACCATCGACATGAGCGGAACAAAGAAACTTTGAATGGAATTACTATTCCTTTGTGCCTTCGTGCCCAGACGATGTGAGAAAGCCTTGAAAAAGACACATTTTACAATTTTATGGCCTAAAAAAAACTCTTTGATTTACTTGCGCAATTAAAAGCCTGTGTGCTTTAAGCGAATCAAGTGAAAGCTCCATTTTGGATGAATAACTTTGATTCGAACAAACTGTGTAGTTCTTCCAAAAACAAATTCTAAATTTGTCAATTGAACAATATACTTTTTATATTTTTAGCAAATTTTTTTTTTCAATTAGAATAAATTTTATGGCAGTATTACTTAAAGAGCATTCCAAGCGGGTTTGTTTTCATTTCGGTCCGGTCGTTTCGAGCCCTTCAACTATCAACAATTAATGAACCAATTCCAACGGCACTGAAGCCACTTGAGAAACTCAAAATAAAGAAAAACCTGTCAACTGCTGTCAAACTGATGCAGTACTAGACCCCATCTCACTGACATATTGTGTAATGACATCTCCGTTCTTTCATGTCGGAACGGTGTTCAGCAGTTGCGAGACGAAAATATGTTGGCCGCCAAGTTATTCCAGAAATGTAGTCAAAGTAAAGTGATTTTGTCGCAATTGGTCATCGCGGTGAACTCCAGACAAGGTCATACTCTGCGAGGGAAGCCGCCAGGGATCGCTCGGTCACTCGAACAACGATTGAAAGGTAGGGTTATGTTTTCGTCTTCATTCGCTCCCGGTTTTGCCTTTGAAAATGGTATTCACTGAAGAAACATCATGGAATAAATGTTTTTGCAGATGACAATCCCGTCGATGAGGAAGTGGAGCAGAAAATCAATATTGGCTTCCCCGTTCTGAAGTCGGTCCCATCCAAAGAGCGATCGAATCAGGTGAAAAAACTTCGGGCCGATTCGGAATTGGAGAAGAAATCTCGTTCGCTGGATTGTGAGTATTCGACTGTTGTTGGGGGTTTCCTTGACCTTGAAATGTTGCCTTTCCAGTGGAAGTCGATTTGGACAAAGTGAAAGCCGATTGGTTGAAGACAAATGGACAATACCATTTGAAGGAAATCGCCACGCATTACGGCATTTACGAGCATTTATTCGGCTACGCGTTCTTCATTCCGCGGATTCCACTTCAAATCCGATTCAAGTTGTCCGAAGATGAGTTTGCTCCAGTGAATTATGGCAATTTTCTGAAGCCATCGCATGCGGTCAATGAACCGGAGGTTGTGTTTGATTCAACGATTCAATTGCTTGAGACACAAGAGGACAACACGCTGTGGACGCTGGTGCTGACGAACCCAGACGGACATCTGAGGGACAATTCGAAAGAGTATTGTCATTGGTTCATGTGAGTTTCAATGTTTTTTTGTTGGCAACCGCATCCCCGCTGACCGAGAACTCAATTTTAGAGCAAACATTCCGAATGGAAATGTGAGCAAAGGTGAAGTTGTCGTTCCGTATCTCCAACCTTTCCCTCCAAAGGGCACCGGATATCATCGACACATCTTCGTGCTTTACAAACAAGAGAAGCGGCTCGACATGAATGACTACAAAGTAACAAAACAGTGAGTTCCTTCGATTTGATTCCGGTTCGATCTTGTGGCTAAAATCCTTTTATTCAATTCGACAGAAACGATCTGGAGGGAAGAACATTCAGCTCTTTGGAGTTTTATAAGAAATTCCAAGAGGATCTCACTCCAGCCGGACT
The DNA here is from genome assembly GCA_027564135.1 of Lestremia cinerea. Classification (NCBI taxonomy): domain Eukaryota; kingdom Metazoa; phylum Arthropoda; class Insecta; order Diptera; family Cecidomyiidae; genus Lestremia; species Lestremia cinerea. The sequence goes on from JANSTV010129038.1 coordinate 11,673, forward strand.
TGCATTCTTCCAAGCTGATTGGGATACGAGCTTGACCTCCTTCTTCCACAACGTTTTAGGTGAGCTCCGTTCCAACGTTCTGATCTTCAGGAGATTCCTCTGAGTAGAAGCTCTGAAACTCTCGTTTCCATTTTAGATATGAAGGAGCCCATCTTCGAGTACGATTTCCCAAAGCCATACGTGCGAACTGAAGAATGGTTCCCGCTGAAAGCACCCTTCAACTTGTACTTGGACAAGCATCGAGATCAGAAACAAGTCACGAAAGAATTTCTTCTGCGTGAAATGAAAACAGTAAATCCGTTTAAGGAGCCAGAGCCACCGCTACAGTTTCCAAACGCCCACTGGCTGCCAAAGAACGCACCTTCCTGGTTGAAAACGGAGATTCGGAAGAAGCGATTGGGTTGGGGACGCATCAACGAGATCAAATAGACTTGTCGATTGTTCATTTTCGATTTTAATAAACAAATTTGAGTTAGTTAATTGCCATCAGTTCATTCAGTCTTTCATCACAGACCATAAGAGACAGTCTGCCGCTCGTTAAACAAATGATCAGTAGCAGCGCCATCTCTATTATCGCGATGGAACTTCTCTCATTGAACTCGTCAAGAAGAATTCGCGAAGTAATCCCTGGGTGATGTGCCTCTCACTCAATACTCGATTCGTGGATCGTTTTCTAGGCGAGGGGACTCGCTACGGGGTATTTCACGTCAAGAACTGCATCAACTCAGCATTCAAGTGGTTTCGGCTTGGCTAAATGTGACAGATGAAAAGCCGGCATTGCATCCAATGCGCAACGCCGTAGGAAACGTCAAAACAATAAAAAAAATTTCAATTGCATTAAACCGCACGCATCAAAGCGGATGTTCAAAAGTCGAATTATGCATTTTTAAGCGAAAGTTCATTCAAGTCAACGAATTTACCGAACACCGAGTCGGGCGAGTTGATTGAAGTCGTGAAAAGTGAAAGATATTAGCAAAAATGTCGCCCAAAGGGAAGAGTCCAATCATTTACTGGTGGCAAACTCAGACGGACATCAACATCAAAGTCGAATTGCTGCTGCAGGATTTGGTTTGTTGAACTCGACTGAGGAACGTCAGTCATTTCCTAATCGAAATTTCTTCATCAAATTTTGCAGAATCCAACAATAAAACGTGAGGAAAAGTTCATTTCGTTCGAGGCATTTGGTTCTGGTTTGGGCGAAAAAGACCCGCAAAAGTATTATTTCGAGATAAATCTCTTCGAATCCATCGACACAGAGGTGAGATTCCGATTCAAGACTCCGAATTTAAACTAACTTCAAATCACTTTGGTGACAGATCGAGGAGTTTGTGACAATTCACAATTCAAAAGTGAGCATCAAATTACGAAAGCAAAACACCAAAGACTGGTGGCCTCGCATAACAACCCAGCCGAAGAAGCCGAGTTGGATTCAGGTTTGATTGTCGATAATCGGTTTAGTGAGCGGGTCATTGTTAACGGGAACGTTTTTCAGATCGACCTGGACCGTTGGGTATCCTGCGAAAACCATGACGACAGCGAAGATGATCAACGACGAGAGCATCGAGACATTCGTACGGATTACCCGGGCGTCGATTCTTACCTCGAACAGCAAGAGTTGGGCTATCGAAAAGGTGCGTTGCGTGCATTCAGGGGCGAATCGAGACTGACCTTCATCCAATTTCAGTGGATCCGAAGACCGTTTACCTTATTCTGTACAATCTCACGCAATTCGTTGGCTATTTGTACATTCTGCTGGTCTTGCTGATGACCTACTCCCGAGACGGTTTTCAGCCCGCCATCGAGAATTGCTACCGCAACGTGGGCAATGCCATGAAGTTCTGCCAGCTCTTGCAGTACTTGGAAGCGATGCATCCGCTTTTCGGTTACACAAAGGGGTCAATCCTGTTCCCCTTCCTCCAGGTCACCGGACGGAACTTCGTTTTATTCTGCATGATCGACCCGGAGGAGCGTATCCAAATCAAGCCGGTCATCTTCTACTTGTTCGTCACGTGGTCGCTAATCGAATGCATCCGCTATCCATATTACATCATGTCGCTTGTGAAGAGCAACATCCATTTCCTCACCTGGCTCCGATACACCATGTGGATACCCCTGTACCCCTTGGGCGTCCTTTGCGAAGGCATCATTATCATCCGCAACATTCCGTATTTCGAGGAGAAAGACTACTTTAGCATTCGCCTGCCGAACGCTTGGAACTTCTCGTTCTGCATGAGCACCTTCATGAAGTGTTATCTGATGTGCTTGCAAGTGCCTGGCTTCTACTTTCTGTTCAAGCACATGTCCGGCGTCCGAGCCAAGAAATTGAAAACTACAAAAATTCAATACGTTGACGATCAAAAGGAGAACTAAATCAGCCGACGACTTTGACCGTTCGACGGCGAGAACTTCACTGCACAAACTTCAATGTAATTCTAAAATTTTTCTCGCAATAAACATTGTGTGTGTGTGTGTGTGTGTGTGGCTTTGTTTGAATCAGTTCGTTTCATTTCGACGTGACAACGAAATCTCGTTTGGAAATACCCTGCAAATAGGCAACATTGAGCGCAATGTCAAAAGGTTATCATCAAGCAGCCAACGGAATGGGATTCGATCAATCGCACGGATGATTTGATTGCATCAAGTTAATGAACTTCAGAATCATACTTTTGTTTCGTTGTTTTTGCATGCGGTGCCATCGATGCGCTATTTTGAATGTCATTTCTAGAAGTTATGCTGTTGTTTTTCCTTCCGTCTTTGACTCGCGTTTGCTGTTCGTGATATTCGAATGTTGATAATTTTCCATAATTTCGTAAACATTTTCGCATTGCTGACCAAGTCGCTCGCATATCGCGGTGACGCATGTTGTCGACCGGGTGCTCTGAAATGAACGGAAATGCTTTCAGTAGGCGCTTTACGACTAATCCAGCACAGTGGAGCAGCTCAATCAGGGACTCCTGACATCGCCCGGCGCTCACAAATGGCCTGGAGAAAAGCCCCAACGTCATCACCACTCGAAACAAAGACTCAGCCCTATCACTCGTCACTCGAATCGCCGGGTATCGTTTCCATTGTCGAACAAGCCAACAGCCGCATGTGCAATGATTAAAGGCGATTACAAGTGAAACGATTATTAGAAATTGATCGTACTTTGTACTCCCGGTCACCACTGAAATACACATAAAATGATGTTTCATGTCGTTTTCGTTTATTTTTTTTTTATCAAAAATATAAAATGGACGGTTTCTAGAGATAAAGACTGCAGCACGTAGTCAATGTTGTTGTTGATATTTGTTTCATATTTTTTCAATTTTCAACGACCGAATATTAAGCACAATTCGTCTCCTCGATAATCATTTTCGAATGGGAATTTATGGCTCAGTCGATTGTCGGACGCGAATTGAGAAGCTGCTGATTCAAACTGAAGATTCGAAGCAAAATTTCGTTTTACTTGTGTCGCATCAATTGAATTGGATTCTTTTACGCTTGCTCGATTCGAATGTAAGTCGGGAGCTGAGTGCTTTTCCGTTATTTTGATGGAAACTTGGTGATTGCCGAACAGTTATTCAAAACAACGTATTTTTGTTCTCTTTCGGAGGGGTTCTATTTGGCGGGTCAAGGATTTGAGATTTTTTTTTTATTGTGATTTTCTAAGCGATTGGAAGGCGCGTGTAGAAGATTAGAATTTTGTTTTTTGCGAAGAATAATGACTGGGCAGTAGTTGGAAGAAAGATCAGATTTGAATTCGACGGGTGAATTAAAAAGCTTCAACGAAATTTCAGAATGGGTGTGGCACCGTTCATCTTGAATACAGGTGACCTTGACGATGAAACGCGAGAGATCGCGAGGATTCAGTTGAACGAGACACCAGAGCGGGTTGCAGAGGCTGTTGAGGAGTTGAAACGGCTCCTGAAGGAGAACACGGACTTGTATTACAGTTTCGATGAGGCGTTTCTGATATCGGTCTTGCGGCCAAGCCATTTCTATGCCGAAAGCGCAATAAAAGCGGTAAGTCTTGCGAGAGAGGCTGTAAATTATGATTCGAATCTGTGTTGTCGCCCACTTGTGAAATCGATCATCGAAAATATTGTGTTTTATTGAACCGTCGAGTTCACTGAACAGCGATAAAGCGGCGATAACCGACGAATTGATGATCAGAAATCGAAAGACGGACTATTTTTCACATTTCGAACTGCTGATAAAGCGCCAAGGCAACAATGCTATTGACATTGCTCGATAACTCAGTCAAGTTCGACCGAGTGAGTCAAACAATCAACTTGTTGCCATGATCAATGTCCGAGTATGCACCGAAACTCAATTGCTTTTCCCGATTTTCAGTTGCGGAAAATAGCTGAATTCAAGCGAGACCATGCCAACGTGCTGAAGGATTTGATGCCAGAGGATGAACGATCGTCGTTCTGCGACAATAATGTTGTGAATGTGCTGACGAATCGCGATCAGGATGGTCGTCGAGTGTTGGTCGTGAATTGCGGTGAATTGTGGGACACCAGCCGAGTGCCGGCCGATTCGTTGTTCCGCATTTTCTATTTGATTCATTTGGCCGCTTTGGTGGAGCCCGAATGTCAAGTGCGAGGCGTTGTGGTCATCATGGACTTTGACGGACTCGGCATGAAGCAGGTCAAAGCACAAACACCGTCGTGGTCCAAACGCTTGCTGACGTTCATTCAGGACGCTATGCCGTTGCGCTTGAAGCAGGTTCATATGGTCAATCAACCGTTCCTCTTCAACATGATCTGGACCCTGTTCAAGCCGTTTGTTCGGGAAAAGCTCAAGGGCAGAGTAAGTCCCAACCATTTCGAAATAAGGTGGTTATTTAACATTCTTCACGACTTTCCTTCGCAGATGTTCTTCCACGGCAAAGATCGAAAGTCTCTGCACAAACAAATCAGCCCAGCATTCCTGCCAGCCAACTACGGTGGACAGTTGCCAGCCATTGATTACTCTGGCAAGGATTGGTTCCCATGCATTGGCGAGCACGAAGACCACATTCGCAAGTGGAACTCGTACGGCTTCGCTAATTCCAATTAGATTCCTTTGTTGCCTGCTTTTGCGCAATTTCCATTATTTTTTTTTGTCCAATATTCTCTCTCTTCACGAACTGAACTGAACAAAAATGATATTTTTCTTTCAATAAAAGCTATATTTTTTAAGTTGTTGACTTTTGAATCGAAAGCTGAAATGATAAGCGATTGACGTTTATCGCATGCGCGAACCTCGCAAAAACACCAAACAAAAACACGAATGAGTTTGATTAAAGCATTTATTTCGCAAAAGAGCAAATCGAATCGAATCACAATTGAGTCGTTCAAAGGCGCACTTTGTAGCCGGCCTTGCCAGTGGCGTTCAAACCGGTAACGGCAAACAATTTTCCAGCGGGTTTTGGGTTCGGTCTGGGTTGTTCAGTGCCGGCGGTGGTGACGAACAAAATGTCCAAATTTGGCCCACCGAATGCGAGTGATGTGATTTGTTTGCACGGGAACTTGATTTCCAGGACAACTTTGCCGGTTCTGAAAGATCGAAATCGGTAAATTGCACTCAAAAGCTATGCGATTGGATTCGAAAGGTTTCCCCACTCACTTTGGATCGACTTTGAAGACGGCTGATCCCCTAAAAGCAGCGACATATACGAAGCCCTCGTTGTCGATGGTCAAACCATCGGGATGGAAAGTTGGTCTCTCGCCGTTGACACGGAAGTCAATCAATTGACGTTGGTTTGCTGAAAAATGGAATCTCTTCAGAAATTGATCAAATTATAGCAACGGCCGGTACTTACAAATGGCGCCAGTGCTGCGATCCCAGTCGAACTCCTTGACATCGAACTCGCCTGAATCGACGTAGTAGAATTTATTGGTGCTTTCGTTCCAAGCGAGACCATTCGCGATGTAAATCTTCTCCAGCAGGCGCTCAACTTGTTCGCCTTTGGCGTATTTGTAGAGGGATCCAAATGGAGCTGCGAAAACATCCCGGCTTTTGTCCGATAGCATGGTGCCTCCGTAGAAGCGACCTTCTGGATCGGTTTTGGCATCATTGAAGCGATTCGTGCGGAGCTCCTCTTCC